>SRPW01000359.1:0-24141 GCA_018360225.1 Claviceps pusilla | reverse complement strand
TACTATAGAATTAAACGTTATTGCTGCCCGTCTGGGTGATGTGCCCGTTTGGGTGATAAGCACCACCTTTAGGTGGGGCGTGGCACGAGTAGTCTAAAACATGTACAATTTCCTGCAAGGTGACGTATATGGGGTCATACTAGCCAGACTCTTGAGTAGAGAGCAAAAAGTGCACAATTGGACTAGCCCCACGCTGATAGCTTATTATCGCTCAGGGGCTCGTTGTCGCCGAATGGTCGTCGCCGTAGAATCATAGCGTCGACCACACGGCGACAACGAGCCACGGCGACAGCTAATTGCTTACAGATGTCTGGTTGTCGCTGAATGGCTCCGCGTCATGAGTACTTGTCGCGATGGCTCGTTGTCGCTGCTGAGTGTGTTATTAATCTGCCAGACAGCGACTGTAGGGACAGCGACCGTAGGGACAGCGACCGTAGGGACAGCGACCGTAGATTCACAAGCCACAATCAAATAGTCACCAGCTTTTACATTCGTTGTTTTATAGCCATCTCTTCATGGGTTGAAAATCTCGTTCCGAAAGGTCTGATGGCGGCCCGTAGGGGCCGTTTTCCTGTCGCCGAATGGTCGTCGCCGTAGAATCACAGCGTCGACCATTCAGCGATAACGAGCCACACGGCGATAACGAGCCACTCGTAAGCCAGCTCTGATACGTCGAGCAGCTGATTGGCTGGCGCAAGATGGTACTGTCTTAAGTAAGCACTATGGGCTACAAATGGAACCGAGGCTACAGATACCATGAGGGCTGTTCAACTAGCTCACCTGAGAGTTGCTCCACTCTAACTGCGCGCGCACGTGACTAACTCTCAGGTAAGCTCACTACCGTATCCTATACACTAGCTAAACTCTTTCTCTACCTTCTACCCCCCTTAAAAATTAATAATTTATTATACCTTATACTAAAGGCAGCGCTTCTAAAGAGTTATAAAATAAAGGGGGTTATATATATAGTTATACACACATAATTACACGCACGTAATTACACGCACGTAATTGCATGCACGCAGTCGCGCACGCAGTCGTGCACGCAGTCGTGCGCGCAGCGTCTAATCGATTAGAGCTCACCTGAGAGTTGGTCACGTGCGCGCGCAGTTAGAGTGGAGCAACTCTCAGGTGAGCTAGTTGAACAACCCTCATGTTATCTACCCCCTCAATGGGACCAACTTCAAAATTTTTAGGACAGAAAATTGGACCTGGCTTGCATCGACAGACACGATGGAAGAAGTTTCAGCAGCCCAAAGATCGACCGCTGTGTTAAAACAATCCCAGATTCGCGACGGCCCTGTGATTCAGCCTTGGGCGCATCTTCTCGCTGGCGCGTAAGTTATTCCTGCAATATCCGGGCTGCATCACTGATGCCATTTTTTTACTCTCGTTTAGTTCTGGAGGTCTAGTCACTGCAGTTGTCACATCACCCCTTGACGTTCTTCGAACAAGACTTCAATCCGACTTCTACCAACCTACAAGCCGTTCTTCAAATTTTTCACAAACCCTCAGCCCTTCGATACGGCCCGCAGTTAGTCGCCATGTACCGTCAGTCTTCAATCATATTCGCGAAACGTTTCATATCATCCACTCTATACGATCCGGCGAGGGCTGGCGCGGTTTCTTCCGCGGTTTAGGTCCTAGCCTTGCTGGCGTTGTTCCTGCCACTGCTATTAAGTTCTACGTTTATGGCAACTATAAACACCTAGGCGCGTGGATGTTAAATCGCACCGAGAGCGATCCGATAGTACACGCGCAAGCTGCAGTTGCAGCTGGGATTATTACAGCAACTTTAACTAACCCTATTTGGCTGGTAAAGACAAGACTACAGCTTGATAAAGCAAGAATGCAATCGAGTGGTGTTACTACACGACAATATCGCAATAGCATAGACTGCATTCGCCAGGTTATCCGGATAGAGGGAATATGTGGGCTTTATCGGGGGTTGAGCGCCAGCTACTTGGGTACTATCGAGACAGCGATGCATCTTGTTATTTACGAACGGCTTAAGGTTATGATACAATACGGGCTAAGAGGTAAAAGCTGGGCATCGGGCGAGCTTGAGACCTGGATTAGCACCAGCGGAGCCGCCGGTTCGGCAAAGCTCGCTGCTGTGTTTCTTACTTATCCTCATGAGGTATGCAGTTTCTCATTCAACTCTGCTGAAGCTGACTTGGCCGTAGGTTGTGAGGACCAGATTGCGTCAAGCACCGTTAGAGGACGGAATGCCCCGATACAGAGGCCTTGTACATTGTTTTCAACAAGTCTGGAAATTGGAAGGGTTCAGCAGTTTGTATGGAGGCCTTACCCCCCACCTTGCTCGTTCAATTCCCTCAGCTGTCATCACTCTCGGCGTGTACGAATTTGTTTTGAGACTCTGCAATCCATAATGACCAGATGTTCCTCGGTCTTGTACGATACTAGAGCCATACAAATGGCCTGTAACATTAATTCTCATGTATTAAGATCATCTCATTCTTCTAGATACTACAACACAGGTAGTTGGTAGAATAATGCAACGAATGACGTAGTATATTTGCAAGACGAAGGTCTCGCTGATGATAGGTAAAGAATGGCTGGTAAAAAGCTACCAAGGTTGCAGAGAAAATGTCGCAAGCATTGCCTGCTCGCAACGAAGACGAAGTGTAAGTCCCGCCCCTAAATCCGGGCCCTTGCCTAACCAGCCCCACTGCATCGGCCGTGCTAGAACACTAGCTGAGCTGGGAAGAATTCGAGTATGAGGATTCAGATCACTTCTTGGGCACCGATCCAGAACCACCACAACGGAAGCAAGCCCCTTCACTAGTCCCCATGCCAGATCCACCGCATAGGCCGCAAGTCTCGGTAGACATGGTTTCAATTCCGAGGATTGAATAAAGTCAAGCTGGTTTGTAAATTGTTATGACTTCAATTTGATATCGGTGAGTTAGTAAGCAAGATTTGAAGCAGAAAGGAGGTAGTAAGGGGGAGCCGCCTACTCAGTGAATATCTTTTGCGTGTCTGCGTGTTGAGAAAGAAGAGATGAGTTCAAGAGGGGAGAGACAGATGATCTTATATAGTTGAGAGGCAGTATATTCGTCCGTTACAATTAATGATCATAGATATAAGTGTATTCCTTTCGAAACTGAGTGTATGTGAAGCACTTCTTGCTGCCTGGAAAATTGTAGACAAGGCCACCAATCTTTGAACATATCACCAACAGAAGCTTGATGTTGTTTGGGTTACAGCCGATGCAAGCTGACTACATTTGCATACTGGAGCACACAGGCACCTTCCAGATCACAAATTTGGTCGTGTGTACATGCGACTCGGAAATGCAGCACCAATCTTAGGTGCCACAAAGTATGGAAGTCATGGCAATTGGGAGAACGCCTAAGTCAATTACTACCTTGCCTGTGAATAAACGGGTAAAATATGTGATGCTTGAAACCACCTTCCGCATTATGAAATGCCAATCTGCGCCCCCACATTCTCACTAACATGGCAAAACATGCTTTCATGTTCGGCCCTGTACCACGGGGTCTGCGAGCTGAACCAATCATAAAAAGGGATTTAGTCGCATTGTTTATTAGGACATGGCTAGACATGTGTTCGTGTTTGCCACGTCATTAACAAAACACGCAGTCATGTTTTCCCAGGTATCGCCGAGGCCGACCGCAGAATATATCAGAATGATCAACGATGTCGAAGGTAGCAAAGCGCAGCCGGAAAATTGCCGATGGTGACAATCTTGACCTGTGGAAGCCGCGGTAGTTCCCTCAACGCATTTGAGACAGGTTTGCGACCGTGGCACCAATCACATTTGTGAAGGCCATTTACTCCAGAACCGTCGCAGCGTGTACATTTTGCCATCTCAAGTAGTATCTGTTACGCCTCGCGGGATCCCTAGGTTCCTGTTAGACTAAGCTCTTCGGAACCCGCGGACCACAATGCCCTAGTTTAGCCTCATATATCAGGCATCTTGCCAGATATGCCCATACCATACATTTTGTGTGGTGTGAGCATTCCTAGATAGATCATGAATACATGATCAGCTCCTTCTGGATGTAACAGTAGTATTTGATCGCTTCTAATGGTCAGTTAATAGACTGCCTGCTATGTGATATGGGATGGTTATGGAAGGGGACAAACAAATAGAGTTGGTTGAAGCCGAGATTGCCGGTGAATGATGGGGAAAAGGTAGAGAAAGAAAAATTTAGGGGAAGTCATGGAGTCTACAGCTCAACTGAGGTTTTTCGAGTGAGCTGACCTAAGGTAAGCTGGGGCACTAACCTTAGCTGAGATTAAGGTGGAGCCTACACTATAATTTAATTAGCTAAGATTAGTAACTATATTATATAGTATTATATATAATTCTTACTAATTTTCTATAGAAAATCTTCTATAAAGATTAATTTAGATTATATTTTCTTTTTTTATATTATTTTTAATTAAATTAAATATAATAAAAAATATAATAAAAAAACTATAACAAATAGTATTTTTTTAAACTTACTAAATATATATAATAATTTAAGTATTAATTTAAATAATTTTAAAAACTTTAATAATATATTATAAAATAAAACTTTTTTTAAATTAGCTTTAAAGTATATTTCTTAAAATTAAGTAAAATAAAGGTATTTTTATTTTTATACTATTAATCTATTAATAATATATTAAATATATTTTAATAAGCAGCTATTAATACTTTTAAAATACATATTTAATAATTACTTTTTACTTTAATAATAAAAAGTATTATTTATTATTAAAGTATTTTATATTATATTTATTTTTAAAATACTATAAATATTATTAAATAATATTAAATATATAACTTTAGTAAAAGCTTTATTAAAAAAAAATATTTTATTTTTAAAAGTATATATAATATAGAATTAAATAATTTTACTTTTTTAAAACTATAATATTTATTATAATATAATTTATATTTATTTAACTTTATAAATATTAATATATTAATAAAAAAGCTTATTTTTAAATCTTACCTTTACTTTATATTATTTTAATTATATATTTATTATATTTAAGTTATTAAATTTAATATTAAAAATTTAAAAACAAGTTTATAAAAGTATAATTTAAAAAAAAGTAATAAAGTATCTCATATTTATAAATTTAATTATTATATTTAGTTTTTATTTAATATTTTATATATATATAATTAAGCTTTTATTATTTTTAGTAATTTAAATAAAAACTATTTTATTAATTATATATTAATTTTTATTAGCTTATAATTAAATAATTTTAATTTAAATAATTTAAATAATTTAAATAACTTTATTTTTATTATTATAATCAAAATATATAAGCTTATTTTTATAAATTTACTTATAGTATAGTAGTAACATAAAACTAACTTTAAACCTTTTAAAAAGTATGAAAAAGGAATTATTATCTTTATTTTACTTTATCTTTATTAGTAGATTAATACTAAAGTATAAGTATAATACATAAAGTAATATTAATAAATATTAATAATAAAGATTATAGCTTTATATAAAGCTTTTATTACTTTTATATTATTATTTATATATAAATAAATATTAAACTATTTTATAATTAAATATAATAGAATTACTAAGCTTATATTAACTATAGTATTTAAAGGAATATAAAATATTATTCTTTATATTAATAATATATATTTAATATATCTTTAATATAGCTTTTTAATATTTTAAATCTTTATAAAAATAATAATAATATTAACTTTATTATTATTTATTAAGCTTATTATAATTCTAAACTTAAAAAGAATAAGGAAATAAATAATAAAAAACGCTATTAATATTAAAAATATTATAACTTTAAGCTAAGTTAATACTATTATTAAAAAAGCTACTTAATTATTTATTTAATAAAATTAAGTTATAATAATAATATTATTTTATATTTATTATAAAATTATTATTAAAAGTAATATTATAGCTAAAGTAATATAAAATTATTAACTTAAAGAAATTATTATAATTATTAACTAAGCTATAAATATTAATATTACTATAATAATATATTACTTTTATAGTAATAATACTATTATTATATTTTATAATATAATAAAACTTTATATTAATAAGATAGCTTAAGTTAATATTACTTTTAAACTAAGAATAATATTAAATTAATATATATTTTATATTATTATTAAAGGCTTTTTTATATATTATATATAAAATTAAAAAAAGAATTATATTCTTTAAATTATAATTATAGTTAATAGCTAAAGCTTTATAAATATTATAATATAAAAGCTATATAATATTATAACTTAATTCTTTTTAATTATTATAGTTAATAGTATTAATATAGTAAATAAGCTATATTATATTAAAATTATTTATAAACCTTAAATATTAAAAGCTAAGCTTTATAAGAATATTATTTATTTATATAAATACTTGAAGTGCTTTAAATTTAACTATATAGTTATATATTATATAATGCTTTTATAATATAATTATTATATATTTAATTATTATAAAAGAAATAAATAAACTTACTTAATACTATTAAAAGCTATATAAAAATATTATATTAATTACTTAAAATCTTATTTTATATAGTTTTATATATATAATATTATAAATAAATAATAAAACTATATATATATTATATATTTAATATAGCTTTTTACTTTTATTAAGCCTTTTATATTAAAATAAGTAGCTAAATAAAAATACTTTATTATAATTAAAAATATAATATTAATAACTTATTATTATAAAAAGCTTTATTATAAGAATAAATTAATAATTTATATACTTATTATTTTAATTGAAAATTAAAATTAATATAATAATTATAAATTACTATAAAAGCTTTTTTAAGTTATTAATTTATAGCTATTATAGTATTAAATAAATTAAGTTTAACTTAATATATTATGTAAAGTATATAATTAAAGTTATATATTAAAATATATAAAAAGAAATTTATTTAATATATAATATTAAAAGCTTAACCTTAAATTAGTATAATAATAATATAAAAACTATAAATTATAAAATAATTTAATTTTAACTTTTATTATTTTTAACTTATAGCTTAAAGTAATTAAACTATAATTTATATCTATTATTAATATAAATTTAAGGTATAGTTAATATATATAAATAAGAATTAATATTTTATAATATTAGCTAAATATTATATTTACTTTATATATTTTTTAACTTATAAATTTAATTAAATATTACTTTTTATTAACTTTATAATAGCTTTATTTTTAAATTATTAAATTCTTATAAATAATTTTAATTAATATTACTTACTTTTAACTTGTTATAACTAAACTTTAATAAAATATAATATACTCTTTATATTAATAATATATTAATAACTTAAATTTATAATATTATAAAGTAAGATAACTTAAAATATATAAAATAAAAAATATAATATTATTAATTATATATAAGTTATTTAAAATATAAATATAAAATTTATAAAAAAACTAAACTATATTAAATTTAATTATATTTAATAATTAATTTATTATAGTATTAGTTTTAAGCTATATAATAATTAGTTACTTTAATTTAAATAATTATATATAAAAAATAACTTTATAATAGCTAAAATAATAATATAGTTTTATTATAATTTTACTAAGCTATTATTATATATATTAAAAAATATTAATAGCTATATAAAATAAATAATAATTAAGCTTTAATTTATTATAAATTTAATAGTTTTAAAGAAACTTTAAAGTAATTTTAAGCTAAATTTATAATAAAATTATTATATAAAACAAGCTATTTAAAATATTAAAATAATATTATAATAATAATAAATATTTTATATAGAAAAACACTAATAATTTATTCTTAATATAGCTTAAATATAAAGCTAAGTTATTAATAATAAATTATATAATATTTAATATTCTATAGTTAAAGTAATAATTATATATTAAAAAAGCTTATAAAAACTTTAATATTAAGTATAGCTTTAAAGTATATTATTATTAAAAAAAATAATAAATTTTAACCTTTATTTAAAGTAAAGATATAAATATTAGAACTATTAAAATATATTAAAAAAAAGCTATTATATTAATTAATTATTTATTTTTAAGCTTAGCTAAATAATATATTAAAAAACCTTAATAATTACTTTAAAATATATAATAAATTATTAATTAAAATCCTTACTTACTTATTTAATATATATTATTATATTAGCTATTACTTAGCTTTATTCTAATAAATAAAGGTTAGTTTTTTTATAAATTAGGTAAAACTTTAGTAAAGTAATAAAAAGTAAAGGCTTAGTATTTTATTTAATTATTTAATATCATTAAAAAAGTAATAAAAGCAATAATAATAAGCTAGCTTACTTTTATAGCTAAGTTAAGTAAAATATTGTTATGCTAGTCACAAGGAAATTAGGGGCAATTAGGTAGGACAAATATAACTTAAATTATCTCTAAGGATTTTAAGGTAGGACTAGTAGTATTATTAGACTAAGACTTACTTCCTCCCTCCTAAAATTTAAAGCAATTCCCTATTAAATTCTAAAAGAATACTTTTTATTTTAAAATACCTTTCTTTTTATAATACACTATTTATATATAAACATTTAGTTTATTTTAATCATTACTTATTTTTAATTAAATAGTAAATCATAATAGGGGTATATATAAAATTTAGATTTAAATTTCTATATATATTAAATAAAGTATAATAATTATTCTTCCCTTAAGGTAATATTAACCTAATATTACTATAATTAGGTATATATTTTAGTTTGTTTTTATTACTATTTTAAAATATATATTTTAGTTTATTTTAATATTTTAAAACTAATAATGTTTATTAATTTAGTATATAATTATGGGTATAATATAAATTATTTAGTTTAGTAGGGGATTTAACCTTTTAATATAAGTCCTTTTTCTATTATACCTTAATTCTTTTATTAAATCTTTATAATTCTTAATATATATATAATATTATTCTATTTATATATAATTTATTAATTATATTTAAATTAGCTAAGAAAATACTTTTAATATTACTTTATAGTATTTAATCTTTAAAGAATAGAACTTAAAAGGTTTTAAACTTTAAATTATTATAAAATTTATTAAGCTGCTATAAACTTATAGTAAAAGTAAAAAGAATTAATTAAATAAATAAAATAAAATTATTAAAACTTTAATTTCCTTAGAACCTTAAAGAATTAAGTATAGCTAGTATACTTTTAATTTAAAGTATATTTTTATATTAATTATTTTAATTAATAAATTATTTTATTATATTTAATTCTATATTTAATAATAGTTTTATTAGCTATTTTACCTTGGAGTATTAGGTAGAATTATAATATAGTTCTAATTTTAATATTAGTACTAACTTAAAGTTAAATTAAGTGCTTTTTCTCTTATTTAGTTATTTTATATAAAAACATATAATAATTAATTTTAATTTAAATAATAACTTTAGCTCCTTACTTTTCTATACTTATTATTATATTAATAAATATAAAAAAGAATAATTAAAAAGATTAGTTAAAAAGTCTATAATGTAAATTTATTTTAGTAAATAAATATTTAAATTCTTTAGAATTTTAGTTCTTTTTATAACCCTAAAAAAAGAAAAAGAGTTATAATTAACTATAACTTTTACTTATACTTATATTAAATTAAGTAAATTTATATAGGATTAAGCTAAAGTAATACTAAGAAACATTATTATTATTATTTAAATTAAAGACTATATTTAGTATTTAAAAATAATACTAACTATTTTAGAAACTATAGTAAAAAAAGGGTAATTTACCTTTTTTTAACTTCTTATAAAGATAATTCTAAAAGTATAAAATACTATTATTATACTTTAGCTATATCTTTTTACTATAGTATAAGTATTAGTATTAAAATTAAAGGTAATTTCCTAATAACTTACTTAAGTATTAGAATTATTACTAATATACTATAATATTTTTATTAAAGTATATATATTTATAAGTAATTTAATATATTTAGCTAGTAAAGATTTTTTAATATTTAAAATAAAAATATAAAAGTATTTCTATAATTTGTTTTTATTATTTATATAATTTATTTTTAATTATTACTATAAGAATAGTCTTTAGTTTAATTAAAACTAATTTAAGGTAAAATATTAGATTTTTTTTAAAGCTAAATAAAATATAGTACTAATTTAGTATAGAATTCTAAGAGAATATTAATAAATATAATAATAAATTATTTACTATTTAAGGTATTTATAATATTTTATCTATAATATTTAAAAACCTTATAAGTTTCCTATTCCCTTCTCCTTTAACTTAAAGTAGAATCTTAGCTAATACTAATATAATAGTTAGTTAAAGATTAAATAGAATTTTAATATAATTATATACTATATCTTAATAGTACTAACTATTATTTAAGGATATACTAAATAATAGTTATAATCTTTATTAAATCTATAGCTTTATTTAATAAGGAAATAAAAATATTAATTTCTTTATAATTTTTAAAGGAATTTTTACTAAAACTTTAAATAATTAAAAAATTAAGTATTAATCTTTATAAAATAAAAATAAGAATAAATAATAGTTATTATAGTTATTTTTTTAAATAAGAATTAGGGATAAATATTCTAAAAATAATATAAAATAAATACTAATAAATATAAATGTTTATTATTTTTATAAGGAATTCCTAAGGTTATTTTAAAGGATATTTATATAGTTTACAATATTTTAAAGGCGCTTTATAAATTCTACTTTTTTTTAAATTTAAGTAATAATATATAGTATTTATTTACTAACTAATGTATATTTTATAATACTTTAATACTTAGCTATTAATTATATTTAAATAGCTATTCTTTTTATTTTAATAAATAATATAATTCTTTTTAAAGAAAATAATATAATTTAATTAACTTTTTATTCCTTAAAGTTATTATTTAAATTAAAAATAAATAAGTTTTATTTTTTTAAAGGTTTATTTTTTAAGTAAATTAATATAAAATATATTATAGATTTAGAATAATTAGGTTAGTAGTACTAATTAGTATACTCTTTTTATAATTTTATTTAAAATTTAAAATATATTAATAAATTTAAAAAATAGTTTTTATTTTTTTTATTTAAAATATAGGTTTTTTATATTTAATAGTATAAAATCCCCTTTTTTAAAGGTTATTTTATAGTATTTTTAATTATTATATTTAGTTTATAATTTATTAATTTATATTTACTAAACTTTTAATTTACTTTTTAATATATATAATTTTTATACTTACTTTTTAGCTTTAAGTACTTTTTTTTTTCTAATAAATTATTTTTAATTATATAAAACCTAAAATTATAACTAAATAAAGCTATATTTAGTATTAAATATATAGTTATATTTATAGTGTTATTATATATAAGTTAGGTAGTTTTTAGTAAGAATAGCTAAATATATTTTAATTTAGTAATTAATATATATAAGTAATATTTTAGTATTTAATTTACTTTTTTTATTTATTTATTTATTTAAAGGTAAAAAGCTATTAATAATTAATATATTACCTTAAAAATAAAGTATAATTAAAATTAAACGTAATTAGTAAAAATACTATTTTAATTAAATATAATATTATTTTGTATATTAAATACTAGCTTAATTTTATTATATAATAATTTCATTAGTTTATTAGTAATAATTAAATATAATATTAAAAGAAATATAATATATTTTATATCTTTATTTATAATAATATAAATAAAATTAATAAGTTATTTCTTTTAAACTATTTTTAATAAACTTATAATAAAATTTATTAAAATTTTTATTTAAGGTTTATTAAAAATTAATAAATATTTTAATTATTTATATAGCTTATATTATTTTATTATAACCTTTTAAAAAATAATATATAATTTAATAAAATTTATAATATTAAAATATAAATTTATTTAAAAAAAATCTTTATTTAATAAGTTTTATTATTTTTTTTATATTAAAATATTTTATTAATAAATTATTATAATATATTTAAAAAAGAATTAATTTAAATATATTTAAATTTAAAATAAATACTTTATTTTAATATTTTAAGATCTATTTTTATTTATAAATTATTATAAATTTTAATAACTATAAATTTACTTTAATTAGTTTTAAGTTTATATATTTAAATTTTAAGCTTTTTTAATTAAATTTAATAATTATTTTAAGTTACTTAAATTATAAAATATTTTTTTTTAATAAATCAATTTTAATTAAGTTAAAATAAAATAATACTTTTATATATTTTTATTAAGTTTTTAATATTAAAAGTACTAATTTTTATATTTATTTTTATTTTTATAAATTTTAATATAATAATAATATTAAGTTATATTACATTAGTATATAATTTTAATATTAATATATTAATATTATTTAATTTATATAATATATAATTTAATTATTTTAAAGAAGTATTCATAGAATTTATTATTTTCTTTAATATTAAATAATAAAGTTATAAAAAGTAAAAACATATATTATTAAAATTACTAATTTTTTAAGTTTAAGGTTTTTATAGAAATTTAAAGGTTAAAATAATTAATTAATACTTTAATTTTTATAAGTATTTTTTAATATAATATCTTTAATAATAAAATAATTTAATAATAATTAATATTTCTTAATTTAATATATTATAATAGGTTTTAGCTAATTATAGTTTTTAAAATAAAAATATTATTTAATAATAAGTACTTATTAAATTTAATTATAATAAAATATTAATAATAATAAATTCTAATATATTTAGTTTAATTTAAATAAAAAGTTTAAAATAAATATAAAATAATAAAAAAACTTAAGTAAAAGTATTTTAAAAGTTTAATATATATATTATTTTTTTTAAATTATATTAATTTTAGTTTTTTTTTATTTTAGCTTTTCTTTAAAAAAATAATTAAAATTATAATAAAAAATTATTTATATATAAATTATTAAAAAAAAATTTATAATTTTAAAAAAACTTTAATATTTTAATAAGTTTTAGATTTAAGCTAATAAATAATAGTTTTAACTTACTTTAAGTTTATTTAAACCTTTTTTTTAACATAATTAAATTTTAGAAATTTAATTACTTATTAATAAAATTTATATTTATTTAAATATATAAATAAATCTATAGTTTTAAATTAATTTAAAAGTTACTTTAAATATTTAATATATTTTTTATAGGTTTTTAAAAAACCTAAAATATTATTTAAATAAAAAATATATATAATATTATTAAAATATTAAAAGGCTTAATTAATATAGTATAAAGAAGTAATAGGTATATTAATTAATTAAAAAATTATTATTAAATATTTATAATATTTATAATTAGTATAAAAAGTAGTTTTTTATTTATTTTTTAAATAATTTAAATATAATAATATATTTCTTTAATATTAAGTTTTAATAACTATTTACTATTTAAAATATAATTAAAACTTTTTAAAATAAATAATAATAAATAATAATGCTTAATAATAATAATATTTAATTTATAATAACTTATATATAATTATAATAAATTATTTTTTTTAATATAAATAAAATTAGTATATTAATAAAACTTTTAAAGGCTTAAATATATTAAAGTTTTAAATTTTTATTTAAATAAATTTATAATACTTTAAGTTTTATTAAAAAATAATAAATAAATAAGTTTATATAATAAAGACTTTTAAAATATAAAATTAATAATATAATTAATATTTTAATAAATAAGTAAATTCTTTATTAATTTAGTTTAAAATATTTATTTATAATTTTTAAATTCTTTTAAAATTATAAATAAAATTTAAATATTATTAAATTTTAATTAAAATAATAAAAATTCTTAGTTTATAAATAATATATATATATATAATAATTAAATAATTTCCTTATAAAAATACTTAGTATTTAATAATCTTAATTTATTAAGTTTTAAGTTAAATTATTATATATATATAATTACTTAAAGAAATATATTTAAATCTTTTAATCTAAGTATTTTTAATAAAACTATATTCTTTTATAATTTAATTCTTATATAATATTAAGTAATAGTTTATTATATTTTATATAAATTAATTAAATATAAGAATAAAGCTTATATATTAAAACTAAAAACAGATTAGTTAGTAATAATTATAATTAAAATAAAAGTTCTTTAAATTCTTTTTAATTTTTATTTTTTTATTAATATAAAGCTAATTATATTAGCTTTTATATAAATATTTAGATTTATATATATTATTTTTAATTTTTTACTTAATAAAGTAGTCTTTATTTCAAAATATAATAATACTTTTAAAGAGTTATTAATTAAGAATTAAATATTATATTTAACCTTTTTTTTTTCTTTTATTAGTTTTTTTTTAAGAAAAAAATTATTTAAATATTTATAATTTTAATAAAATTAGATTTTTTAAAATATTAAGATTTAATGTATTCTTTTTTACTTTATTTATAATAAGCAACTTTTTAATTATTATTTTAATTAAAGTTTTAGTTATTTTTAAAGGAATAATTTTAAAAAATAATAGCTTTTTTTAAATTTTATTTTTTTTAAAATAACTAATTTAAAGTTTCTTTAAATTAAAATTTCTTAAAATTATAGATTTATTTAAAAAAAAAAGTAAATTTATATACTTTACTAAGAGGTATATTATTATTATAATATTAGTTTAGTTTAATATTAATATAATATAATTATTTTAGTTTACTTACTTCCTTAAAGTATAGGTTTATTATAAACTTTATTAAAAAATATATTAAAGTTAAGTTAAATTAAAATTAGTATAGTAATAACTTATACTTATATTACTAGTAGTACTTACTTAAGAGTACTTACTATATAATATAAGGCTTTTATATATATAAGTTATTTAAAGTATTATTACTTATTATATAGAATTATACTATACCTTTACTACTATTAGTAGTAAGGTATAAGGTATAGCTAAAGTATTTATTTTAAATAAACTAAATGCCTAAGGACTATAACTTATGCCTTTAAGGCTATACTGCAAGCCCTAGTCGAAACCAAGGCGGCAGTGGCCCTAATCGACCTCTACCTCAACTACCGCTCACTGTGCTTCTATCGCCGAATAGAGTCCAACGGGATAGATACTAAGGATATGATACTACGTGGCAATCGGCGCGGCATAGGCGCGGAAACGGCGGGAAGCCGCGCAGACGTCATAGTTAGCACAGATCATCGCGATGCATGAATTATATTCAACGAAAAATAAAAAACAGC
This sequence comes from Claviceps pusilla, assembly GCA_018360225.1. Lineage (NCBI taxonomy): Eukaryota > Fungi > Ascomycota > Sordariomycetes > Hypocreales > Clavicipitaceae > Claviceps > Claviceps pusilla. The sequence continues at coordinate 8,884 of SRPW01000359.1, read as the reverse complement.
AGTTAAGAAAATAAAAAACAGGCGCAGCGTGCCTGCGCTAGCCCCGGGCCTACGCCCCCTCAGCCCCCTCCTCCCCACCCCCCTCCTCTCCCCTCCCCCCCTCCTGCCCCTCCTCCCCCTCCTCCTCCACCTCCACCACTACGCAGCCCCGCGCCGCAACTAGGCCGAGCCCGTGGATCTCCCGCAGAATTTCATTTTGCTCCTCTAACGCATTGATGCTGTGGAGGCATGGAAGCCGGAGGAAGGTTTTAGGCGAGGGGCCGGCAGCCCAGGGGAACTGGCTAGGGACCGGCATAGAAAACGGTTCGAGCGCTTAAGATAACTTACTATAACATATAGACTACCCCTAAGGGTAACCTATAGCATTACTATACCTCTATTAACCTAGTTTAACTTTAGTTTTATACTATATACTCTTTTATAATACTAGTTAAGTTTAGCTAGTAGTGTATCTCTTAATATAATTAAAACTAAAATAAAGTAACTATAGCTTTACTATAAAACTTAAAATAGTTATATATAGGTTTTTCTCTGTAGTTTAGGGTTTTTTATATATAGTTTTAGTAGTAGAGGTACTAGCTATTAAGCTTAGCCTAACTAGAGTAATAATAATAATAATAATTAAAATATAAAAGAATTTAATTAAAATAAAATTTACTTTTATAATTTTATTTAATAAAAGTTTATAAATTATAATATTAATATTAAAAGTATTATTAAAAGTATATACTTAAATTATTTTAATAAAAAATACTGTTTTTATAAATAATTTATAAAGAAAAATAATATTTAATAAATATTTAATAAAAACTTATTTTATTTATTTTATAAAGAAAAATAAAAAGTATTAATTTATTTAAATTATAATTATTTTAATAGTAATATAAAGCTTAAATAAATAATATATAATATTCTATATAATATCTTTATTTTAATATTAATTATAATAATTTTTTAAATTCTTATATTCTTTTATAAAAAATATAAATACTTTTAATTATTACTTTTTAAGATAAATCTATTAATTATATTTAGCTTAGTATATATAAGATATTAAATTAATAAACCTTTTATAAGTTAAAGTAAGACACTTTAAGTAAAAAGTAAATTTTCTTTAAAATTAATTTATATACTAATTAAATATATATAAAAATAAATAGCTTTTTTAATTAATTAAACTTATATAGTTTATAAATAAAAATAAAAAAAATATCTTTTTAATATTTATTATAGCTTAGTAAATATTAATTATATTTATATACTTTTATTTTAAAAAAATTCTTTTTTCTTTAAGGTTATTATAATTATTTATTTTTTATAAATACATTACTTAATAATAAAATAAAGCTTAAATTCATATCTAAAATAAAAAATATTATATATAAACTAATAAATTAGTAAATTTAATAGTTTTTTAATAATGAAAAATATTAAATAATAATTTATATTTATAGCTTATAAATACTTTAATAGAAACATATTTAAATAAATTATTTCTCTTATAATATAAATTAGAAATATCTTTAAAAGTATAGTAAAACTAAATTTATTTAAATATAATATAATTTAATATTTAAAAAACTTATTTCTTTTTTTTATATTATTTATTATTAAAGATATTTATAGCTAAACCTTTACTTTATATATTTATAAATAATAAAATATATAATATATATTATTATATATTTTATATTATATTTAAACTTTCATTTAAAAACTTTAATATTATTACATAGTAAAAATATTTTTAAAATAAAATATATTAACTTTAGTAAAATATTAATTAATTATTAAAGTTATACTTAATTACAATTTGTAATATATATAAGGTATTTTTAAATAATTAGTATTTTTAAACTATATATATATAGTAATTTACAAAAAGGTTTTAATTTATATTTATAGAATAATTATAACTTTAAAAAGTAAAATTTAGAATAATAAATATAATAATATATTTATTTTCATTATATTTATTTTTAAAAAGGTATTAAAAATAATATTTTAATATAAATATAAGGCTAAATAAAAAGTATAAATACCTATATTTTCTTTTAAAAGCTTAATTTATTTTATAATATCATAGACTTTATAGCTTAATACTTTATATATATTTAATTTTAAATTAATTAACAATTATTTATATTTTTTAATTATTATTTTTTTAAAGCTTTAGCCTTTTATAAAAAGATAAATATAAGATAAATAATACTTTAAAGTTTACTTTAAATTAAATTATATTATATTACCTATGCTTATAGAAACTTAAAATATAGTTTTATTAAATAATAATATAATGTAGATATTATATTTTAATATATAGTGTTAGTTAAGTAAATATATTTTATTATTTAACTAAGCTATTAAATAAACTAAGATATTTTATAAATATAATTATAGAAAATATAGGTTTTCATTATAAATAGGTTATTAGAATATATTTTTATAAACAATGTTTATAAACTAAAGAACAAAAGAAAAGATATGAATATATGTTTTTTTATATATATATTAATATAATATAAAGTAAAAACAATGATAATAGTATAATTAACTATAACTCTTAAGTTCTATAGCTAAGTTAGGGTTTAATTTAAATAATACATAAAGCTAAATTAGTTTTTAAACTAAAAGAATGAGTATATTAAATACTATTAACTCTTTATTATATAGGCTTATATTTAACCTTAATAATAATAATGATATATAATTAAACTATAGTATAACCTTAGGTACTGTTTTATAGTATTAACTATAAATATTTAAAATAAAGTATAAGTATTGGTTTAAAATGAATTTAGAATTAATTTTAATATTAATAAACTAAACTTTATAGAAATAACTAATTATAAAGTAACTTATAATAAATAATAATATAATTATAAAAATAATATATAATTAATATATAAAACTATAAAGTAAATATTTATGAAATATAAATTCAAATTAAAGCTATTTAAAGAGAAATTAAGTAAAATAATAAGTATTAAAAAGTATTAATTAAACTTAAGACTTTTAAAGTTACAGTATAAATAATTAGAAAAAATAATTAAGCTTTAACTTTAGTTTAAATTAATTTTTGTTTATTTTTTTTAATACTAAATAAAATCTTATAATTAAAAATTTATAAGGTTTAATAAAATATAAATATATAACTTTAATATAAACTATATGTATAATTAAAACTTATAGTATTATAATAAATTATTTTTATTCTAATATTCTTTTAATAGTTTTGATTTTATACTATTTAATAGTAAATATAAACTATAAATATAATAATATAAATTAATGAATATTATTGTAAAATAATATTTAAATATTAAAAACAAATTGAATAAATATTTAATTTAAAAGTTGTACAAAATATTTTTTTGATATCATATTAAAATATTATAATTATGAATTAATAAAGTTTTATGAACCTTAACCTATATATTTTTATAATGAATTATTTTTTTATATATTAAACATATAATATAAATACAAAGTTTTTATATAATAAATATAATATATTATAAAGATTATAAAAAAATAATGTAAGTTTTATTTAGTAATTAAATATGTAAATTATCATTATTATTATCAATATAAATTTATATATGCAAAAGGTATAAAAATTATTTTTTAATTAATATATAAAAATAATAAAGTTTAAATATAAATAAATTATAATTTTTTATATTAAAATTATTGAAATTTAGGTTAATTAAATTATTATAAATATTAAATATAAATATATTAATTTGTTTAAACTTTTTATTAATTATATTAATTAATAAATTAATTAAAAACATATATATTCATTAAAGTTAGAAGTTTTTAATTAATTAGTATTTATATTATTAACTATATTTTAAAATAAAGAATTATTAATTGTAATTATTAATTATTTTATATTATAACATTAAATTCATAATTTAAATTATAAAATAGATCTTTATTTTATTTATAATATATATTCTATTTTATTTTATTTTATTTTTAAAATAATATAATATATATTTTTAAACATTTATATTTTTATAATTTTAAATTAAATTATTTTACATTATATGTAATAAAAATAAAATTTATAGTTGTAAACTTTATTTAATTATTATAATTTAATTTAATTTAATTATTATTATTATAAGCTAAGTTTTTGATTTAGCTTTATAATAATAAATAATTCTTAATTAATTTTATATATAATTAATAATATTAATATTAATTAACTAAAACCTATAACTTTAATTAATTATTATTATTACTCTAGTTAAGCTAAGTATAATAGCTAGTACCTTTACTAGTAAAACTATATAGAAAAAACCCTAAACTAGGGAGAAAAACCTATATATAACTATTTTAAGTTTTATAGTAAAGTTATAGTTATTTTATACTAATTTTAATTATATAAAAAGGTATACTATTAGCTAAACTTAATTAGTATTATAAAAAGTTATATAATATAAAACTAAAGTTAAATAAAGTTAGTAGAGACATAGTAATATTATAAGTTACTTTTAAAGGTAATTTATATATTATAATAAATTACTTTAAGTATTTAAATTATTTTTTATATTAATTCTTCATTATTTTTTTAAGTTATTATTTTTGTATTTAAAACCTTGTTTTAGCTTTTATATTTTTAAAATATTAGCGATATTACTTAATTATTAGCTTATTATATATTATAAAAACAATATTATATTTTTGTTTTATTTTCTTTTACTTTTTTTTATTTATTACTTTTATTTATTCTTGTATGCTAGCCAGCTTTAGCAATTTATGCTTAGCTGTTTCTAGAACCTCTGCTCCTTATATTTTATTTAGTTACAGAAAAACCTTTATTAGAGTACTAATTACTTAATTATACAATTACTTATATAATATTACTAATTAGTAGTTACTTAATAGAATAAAAAACCTAACTAAATATATAATTTTTTTCTACTTCTTAGAATTCTAGAATTCTAAGTCTGATTTCCTTTTATAAAAAGCTAGTTAATAATTATACTCTTAGTTACCCTATAGTATTTTTCCTCTATTATCCCTACTTAACAACCCTAGTTACCCTATACCTATTAATCTTAGCAATTATAGCTATAATTAGCTTAGCACCTAAAGAGCTAGGGGGTATTTTTTTACCTATTTATATAATATAGGAGTCGCTAATCTACGCTGCTTAGTAAGCTAGGATAAGTAGGGGGACTAGACTTACTTTAGTCTTTACTTACTAAGTTACTAATTAGCTAAAATAGCCTCCCTACTTTTCTAGCTAATTAGAGCTTAGTTTTTCCTTACTATATAGCCCTTATTATACTAAAGGAAAACTATACCCTGTGTAGGAATTATACCTATAACCTCCTTATAATTCTAACTTATTTAAGAAAAGTGACGAGGTTTTCTATAACGCTTAACCACTGCACTACGGGGTTTATTACTTTTATTATAAATATATCTTTACCTTTATTTTTATAGTAATATTACTTTACCTTTATTTTTATAGTAATATTACTTTATTTTTATTTTAACCTAATTATAGTATTATTAAAAATACCTTTTATTATTATAAATAAATTAATTCTTATATTTAAAGTTAAAATTAATTTCTTTTTAATATATTATTATTATTAATTTATATATAGCTAAGTTAATTATAAACTTAGCTTTATAAAGCTTAATTAATATAAATTTATAATATTAAAAAATAATATTATAATATTAAAGATTAATATTCTTTTAAAATTTATAATACTTTTATTGTTAGCTTATATAAATATTAATAATATATACTTTAAATATATAAAAATAAATAAAACTTATTTAAATATAAGTATTATATTTATTATTTATATTAATAATTAAATAAAAGGTAATTAATATTATAGCTAAATTTAAATATTATGTTATATTAAAAAATTATTAAATAAGTTATAAATATATAAAACTTTTCTATTTTTTAACAACTTTATTAATAAAAATATAAAGTAATATAGCTATAGTTTTAATATAATACAAATATAATATTAATTAAAAAATAAGCTATAAAATATAATATTATTTAAAGAACTATTGAGCTTATAAAGTAAATAAGCTTATTTATTATTATTATAATATAAACTAATAATAATATTATAATAGTTTTAGCTGTAACTTTAATTAAAAATAAAAGTTTATTATAAATTAATTATATTATTAATATATTAAAAGAGTAAAATAAAAATTTATAAAAGATTTATTAGCTTAGCTTAATTATAATATAAAACTATATAATAATAAAAAAAAGCTAAAAGAATCTAAGCTTAAGGCTAGTATAAATATATTATATTTATTCATTTTTTATTTTTTTAATTATTATTTTTATTTTATATTAAATATAAGTTACATATTATAATATTGTATATTAATTATAATAGTTTTATAGCTTTTAGCTAATTCTATACTTATAATATATTAAATACTATATAATATTATATTTTTAGTATCCTTAGTTTATTAGTTTTATATGCTTTTTATAAGCTAAAACTAAGGGATATACTTATAGACCTACTTAGTGTTCCACTAAGTAGACTACAAAATTCAGGGATAACTACATTATTCTAGTACACCTAATTCTATAACTCTATATATAAATTTTATAGTTATAGCTTAGTAGAACTACCTATTTTATATTATATCTATAATTTTTAATACTATTTTTATAATTAATAATAAAAAAGAGCTAAAAAGGCCTTTAAGTATAATATACATAAAAAGAAATATTAAGTTTAGTACCTTTTTTAGTAAAAGTATATATAATAATATATTTTATATATTTTTATATAAATTTATAAATATACCTTAGTAAAGGTATAAATAATTTATTATTAATAATATTAGTAATTAAAAAAGGGCTAGGGAGGCCTTTAAGTATAATATATATTAAAATAATATTAAATTTAATGCCTTTTTAGTAAGAGTAGTATAGGGCTAGTAATATTAGTAAAAGAGGTACTTCTATATAATTATATAGAATAAACTAAATATATTAAGCAAACTATATATAATTTTAATTTATTAAAAACCTTTTTATAGCTTCTTTTAAAATTTAAGCTCTTTATATATATTACTAAGCTTTTAAGAAACCCTTTTTTATATTAGCTTATATTAAGGCTTATATTAAGGGTTATATTAAGGGTTATATTAATAATCCTAAGGACTAGGGTATAGTAAGTATAGTAGTAAGGATTTAATATAATTATTTAAGGCTTTAACTTTATTATTATTATAATTATTAAATTCCTTAAGATTAAAGTATACTATATTATTATTATATATATTTTTAGCTATAAAATAGTATACTAATAAAAATTACTTTACTCTCTTTATAGCTACTTTCTATAATTTAATAACTTTTAGTAATAAATTTATATTAATAATAAAGCTATTATTTTAATAACTTTATAGCTTATTATAAAGCTTATAAGTTAAAAAACTTTTTGCAAATTCGCCTGCACTGCAGTAGCAACGTAGAACTAACTCTAAACCTCTTAAAAAGTGCAGAAAAAAAATTACTATATCCGTTTTACCCTATCTCTAATAGCGTATTAGTACTAAAGCGTAGGTATAGTGGATAAGGCAATGCTAATAGATATTAATAGTAGAAATTATAGCTTTATATAGAGCTACTACTACTTACTTATAGGATAGAGTAGCTTTATATTAATAATACCTTAAGTTACTTCTATATTACTGCCTATATATAAGTAAATACTAAACTACCTTACTATTAAATATAATAAAATAACTAAACTTATACTAGCTATAATGCTAGAGAGTATATAAAATATTATCCTTTATATTAATAATATAGCCTTAATATATACTTAATATAGCCTCCTTATGCCTCTAACCTATACTAAAATATTAATAGTATTAACCTTACTATTACTTAATAAGTTTATTATAGTTAAAAACTTAAAAGAAGTTATTAAATAAATAGTAAAGAAAGCTATTAGCGCTAGGAATATAATAGCCTTAAGCTAGGCTAGTATTACTATTAAAGGCATTACCTAACTACTTATTTAATAAATCTAAGCTATAATAATAGTAATACTGCCTTATATTTACTATAAAACTATTATTAAAGATAGTATAATAGCTAAAGCTATATAAAACTGCTTACTTAAAGAAACTATTACTACTATTAACTAAGCTACTAGTACTAATATTATTATAATAGTATATTACCTCTATAGTAGCAATACTATAATTATATTCTAAAATACTACTAAGCCTTATATTAATAATATAGCCTAAATTAGCACTGCTTTTAGTCTAAAAATAATACTAAACTAATATATATTTAGTATTATTATTAAAGGCTTTTCTATATATTATATATAGAACTAAGAGAAGGATAATATTCTTTAAAATATAATTATAGCTAATAGGTAGGGTTTAGTAAAGGTTATAGTATAGAAGCTATATAGTACTATAATCTAATCCCCCTTAATTATTACTATTAATAGAGTTAATATAGTAAATAGGCTATACTACACTAGAATTATTTATAAAGCTAAGATATTTAAAGCTAAGCCTTATAATAATGCTATTTATCTCTAATAATGCTTTAAGTGCTTTAAATTTAGCTATATAGCTATACACTATATATTACCCTTAAGGTATAGCTACTATATATTTAGTTAGTATAAGAAGGGTAAATAATTATACCTAGCACTATTAAGAGCTATATAGAAACGCTATATTAACTACTTAGGACCTTACCCTATATAGTTTTATATATATAATATTACTAATAAATAATAGAACTATATATATACTATATACCTAGTATAGCCCCTAGCCTTTACTAAACCTTTTATACTAAAGAAAGATAGTTAAATAAAGGTATTTAGCT
>SRPW01000358.1:0-24155 GCA_018360225.1 Claviceps pusilla | reverse complement strand
CAAGGAAAAAAAAAAAGAAAAGAAAAGAAAAAAAAAAGGTAAGAAAAAAAAAAGAAGGTCAATCTGCTTCACCAAACATCATCATCACAAGTCATGGACGCCACTGGCAGGGCAGGCACAAGAAAGCCGCGACCAGCGACGGATTCCGGTAATTTTCGGGCATACGAAAAACAACTTTTAGAGCGACTTCATGCAAGAACATGTAATTGCACTAAGAATTAAAACCGATATGCCCAACGGCCCCCACTACGTGTTTCCAACGTCCTTGTCCTCATTGCATGAGACGCTGGCGATTATTATTCCTGATCTGCTATGCTGCCTGCTGCCTGCTGCATGCTGCATGCATACCCACCTGCCCAGGCACGCTCAAGTCCCACCACTGAAGATCCCAGTGAGCAGTTCAATGTTGAGCAACCCCGACACAAACATTCACCAAACAAACACCCCCCCCCCCTTCTTTCCTATTCCTTCGGCAGCACGGGGAAACGAACGATCATTGATGACAACGATTGCCGGCCCCACCACGGCTTAGAAACCGAACGGCCTTATCCGCTCAGTACTGGCTCTGGCCATCGTTGGAACTCATCATGAGGCTGCAGGGTTGGGTTGATATTGAGGAACCTACCTACTAGGTACCTGCTAGGTAGGTACTTAAGGTACCTGGGCCGGTAGGTACATACAGTAAGTATGTACTCGGTATGTATATCATCAGCTGTCACCATCTCCTCTGCCAGTGTCAAATCCTGCCAAAAAAAGCCTACGAATGATGAGACGTCGATTCTCTGTCGTTATGAGAGGAGGAAAAAAAAAAATGCCATTATTTCACGACCATGTGAAGTGTCAATACCACCAGGCTTCCACGTTTGTGTCCAGGGCCCGTAATCGTTCAAGGTCCCAGAGGCTCCCATCATGCTTTACTTCGCAATCCCAATGCTTTGATTGGCCATATTTGGGTGGGATTTACTGCGCATCTGTAGATCCTGGGACTGCACCCCTCCCTGGACGCATCCCGGACGCATCCCGGACGCACCCTGGCCGCTTCCTCGTGAGTCGTCACTGCCTGCCGCCCCAGCATCTTTGCTGTTGGAATCGAGCAATTCCAAATACGTTGGCGCACTTGCAATTGTGCGCCGCGAGCGTGCGAGGGTGGAAGGCTCAGCCTCAGAGAAAAATAGCAAGCGGCGCGGGCCAATCGAGAAATATGTACATGTTCATGTGTCTCAGGTCTATTCAGTCCTGCCATACCATGCCATTCATACTTACCTTCCATCACGGCTAGATCTGCTTCATCATCTGCCTGCTCAACGTTGCTGTGGGTCATGGACATCTCCGAGGCCTGAATACGGCCAAAGAGGTGCAACGGACGCAACCAAGCTTGGTGAAACCCAGGACTGACCCGTCTGAGACGTGACAGTAGGCGGCGTGTCGTGTCTCTCAACACAGCTCGTGCTACTAGGCTAGTACGTACCAGGCAAATACATTCTTCACCTGCTAGCAGTACTTACCTAGGTACCTAGTATCTAGTAGGTAGGTACCTACTTAGGTGGGTAATTATTGGCTTTCTGGGGAAGAGAAGGACAAGGAAGCAGGCACGGAGAGAAGGACGGAGGGAAGAACGGAGGGAAGAACGGAGGGAAGAACGGAGGGAAGAACGGAGGGAAGAACCTGGTCAAGAGCGACTGCATCACATCTTAACCGCCTGAACTCCAGTCCCTCTTCCAATTGTTGCGCAGTACCGGTGACAACGGCACTTTTTGAACCATCCCTACTACGTGTTATTCTTCCCTGATGTGCAGAAACCTTTGGAATCCAGGCTGCTTCTTCTCTTAATCGACATGTACTTTACATTATCATCATCATCATCATCATCATCGTTGTTGTTGGTATTTCCCCATGTCATAAAATGCTTCAGGGCCAGCCTTGGGATAACTCGCATGACTGGAACCCGCGACTAGCTATAGCAGAATGTCTTCCTTGTCTTGGGTAGGCTGATGTGTGGAGGATCAAGTTCTGCTGGGGTACAATGGCCAGTACGATGCAAAGTCGAACAGTCAATGGCCTCAAAACTCGTGACAAGAAAACTCTGTTTTGAAAAACCTATCTCGTCTATCAAGTGTCTGAAAACAAAAGCAAAAAAAACAAAAACAAACGGACGAACAAACGGGCGAAAAAACACGAACAAACACAAGCGATGTCAGTGATAGCAAAAGTTCCTCATTTTCATCTCTTCCCGAAAAACAGGCGCCAGTCTCGCCGGAAAACAAATTCGCGACGACAGTGATCAGTAGGAAGTTCGATTAGGTTTAAATTGGTATCCATCAAGTCCTCATCGCAGCAGGGGGTATAGGTTGAAGCAATTCCAGAAAAAACATCAGACCGCCGCGACCCAGCTCTTAGAAGCGTCGTCCAGGCGGTGGTGGTGAGGCATTTACAAGACTACAGGATGTTCAAAAAGCGATAAAACAATTATTCGGATGTCAGCCGTAACGTACTCATAATAAGTAAAAAAGTGACAGACGAATGACGAAATACGCAACCAGCAACCCGTCGAAAGCCCTGGTTTGCGCTAGGTCAATAATTCCGTCAGGTCTAGTTTGCGGCACTTCTTTTTTGGTGATTGTGCTTCCATGTTGGTTGACCTGGGCATTCGCGGATCCTGTTGCGGCATTGGCGAGTTTGGTGCTGTGAGAAGTTGTGATGAGCCACGTATTGGGGCTAGTTGATTCTGATGATCGAGGTCACCAAGGCTGAAGTCTTGTAGTGACTTGACTCCTGGAAGCGATATGTTGCTACCCGTCGAGCCGACTCGATGTCGGCTGAAAAGTGGCAGGACCTCGACGCTGTTTGCATCCAGGGATCGTGAACGAGGGGCCGGAGATGTTGTGTAATTCGTACCAATGTCGAACTCGCCTGGTTCAGACGCACATGGTGACATTAGAGGGGCCTCGCGCCGGGTCCCTTGGTACTGTTCAGAGCTCAAACTGGGGCGCCTTGAGGGGCACGTCAATGGAGGCAAAGTCAATGTCGACGTCATCATTGTCGATGGATTTCGATAAGCATCTTCACGCAGGGCGGTTGGAACTCCAATGGCGCGCGATCGCCCCCTACGTTTCATTCGATTCTGTGTGCCATTCCACCAGTTTTTAACAGCATTATCGCTGCGTCCGTTCAGACGGCGGGCTATTTCGGCCCATCGCTTCCCCAATACCGAGACCAATCTCTCAATTTCAGCGCCCTCCGCCTTGGTGATTGGAGCGTGATTGAGATTCGGGTTGAGACTTTGGTGATAGCGCTCGCGGCATTGTTTTGCTGATCGAGTGCCAAGAACTTTGGAGATATCGACCCAGTTGAGAGGACCATGTGCTCGAACCAACTGCATGAGTACATTATCCTCGTGATTTGACCAAGGACCCCTTTTATGAGAGGAGTCCATGATGGCTTGGGCCTTGTGATATCATTAGAATTCGATATTTTCTATAGAGAACCGTCTTCAAGGGAGACTAGCATTCCATACCTTGAGCACCCAATTCGCCAGCGAGTTCGATGTGTGCCGTCAACGAGGACCACCCTGTTGGCAGATGAAACGAGGTGCGTTAACCACCAAGCCGGTAGGATTATTCCTTTCTTTTCTCAATGTTCAAAATGAAAATTTTGATGTCAGTTGCGAAATGCGAAGAGGGTTTGATTGACAGATTGAAGGGTCGGATTTGGAACGAAGTAAATGGGAACATAACGCTGGTGATGGGCAGGTCCGATGAGGCTCGGTGTACTTATTATCCTACCTGGTATCGCTGTTTGGCACTAGACGCCTTCTGGACAAATGTCGATTTGGAGGGGTGTGGGGTGGGATATATGGAGGGGTGCGCCGTAAATCGAGACAGGGATACTTTGTTAGCGCCGCGGCGGCGTTTGCGCAGGCGTGTACGTACAATACGCCCCTTGAATGACTTTACACGGGCTGCACGCCCCGCTCTGTTCCGCTCCGCTCCTCTCATCAGCAGCAGTAAGGGTCAATGGCACGTGATCTCGTAGGGACTGCCGGCAGGGGCTTTGGGAAGGATAGAGCTTTATTAGTAAGTACCTCTTCCTTCTCTGGAAATAGGCCATATTAAATGTACCTTTATATACCCTTCCCTGCATCTTTATAGTCGCGCTTGATTGGTTCAATCTCCTGTGTTCATGCAGATGTGTGAAATCACCAATGGTGTATATCCGGTACGATAGCTGGGTAGGTATGGAAGTCCCTCAGTCCTAACTCCTAAAGAGAGTAGCTCTCGCGATGAAATTCTTGTCTAGGAGAAGCTATACGCATGACTAACGTTCCCCGCAGGCACTTTTTCTTTACCAAGCTGTCCTTACGAGAAGTCAACGTTTCTGCCTGTGAATTATCTGTTGCGTTTTCCACCGTGTTGCTTCCCTGCTTCCAGTGAAAGTGTGCTCCAGAATGGCAGAGAGATCAGAATGGTAGACAGGCCAGAATGGGATAGAGTTGATCTTCAGAATACTGGGCATTCATATATTGCTCCTATCATTTTCATCACTACCAATCCAGGGTCAAAAGGGGAATGCGCACTCCGCAGAGATGGCTGCTGCTCTTTTTCTCCAACATAAACAACCAATGATCGGCCCTGGTATACATGGACGTTGCGGGAGTGGTTTATGCCACTCGACCCCCCTCGGCAGGGCTTTTCTTTTCTTTTCTTTTCTTCTCTTTTGTCTGGACCAGCATCTGGGTGCCTTGGCGCATGTCAGGCGAATTTAGATCTGAATAGGGCTACCGCAATTCAATGGGGCTACACTGGGCTGGCTCATCGTCTTTTTTTTTTTTTTTTTTTTTTTTTGGACACGTATGAGACACTGATTCGGTGGATCGTAAGGGCTGAATCAAGTGATTCATGTAGTCAAAAACTCTCTTTCTTTACTCCCCCCAGATACATCTTGCATGTTTGTTGTTTTGGTGGGGCTTAGACAAGGTCTTCGCCAACGAATCAAAACTTCCTGAGGTACCAGACATCACAGCATCTCGCCAAAGCTTCTCCCCAGCCTCTTAAACTCTAGCGGATGCAGCTAAGAACTTAGAACGTATAGATCTATGTGGCTGGGAGTAGTTGTATTTGAAAGCGCCAGACATTCAAATCTTGCCCAGCAACACATCTAGCTGTCACGCTAATCCAGGACCTGCCCGCACTGTACCGTACGAGCTTTTAAGGAAAAAGGAAAAAAGGGCATCCTCTTGATTTATTCCCCAGTCCGGACGGATGACACGGTGACATTTCTACAGGATAACTCGTGGCCAAACCCTTGCCTGAACGAGCCAGGAAAAAATCTCGGGGAAAATGCTGCGATTTCCAAGTTTACTAGCAGTCGAAAGTTGGTTGATGACATGTTATTCGTTTGGAGACTGTGTTTCTTCGATATTATCCCCATACACTCTGTTGGACTGTTCTTTGTTTTTTTTTTTCTTTTTTTGGTGGGCCATTTATACGGACGCTCGTGTTACGCATCGCGGGATCCCTAGGTTCCTCTTAGCCTAAGCTCTTCGGACCCCGCGGACCACGATGCCCTAGTCTAGCCTCATATATCAGGCATCTGGCTAGATATGCCCATACTATTTATTTTATATAGTGTGAGCATTCTTAGATAGATTATTAATATATATTAGCTCCTTCTAGATATAATAGGTTATAAGCCCTATATATTTTAGATTTTTTAATGTTTTTTTTTATTATTTTTATTTTAAACTTATGTTATATTTTATTATATTTAGTATATATATTTTTTAGATATATAATAAAACTAGTAGTATTAGTATCTATATTTAACCTAAACCTTATAATTAAGGCTCTTTTTCCTTTAATTAATTATTTTTATTTATTTAGCTCTTTATTAATTCTTTTTTACTATAAAAAATATATATAAGTAAGGATTTAAATATATAACCTTAGCATTTAAATATATAGAATTAATCCTTATTATTATAGTATAAAATACTATAACCCCTAATATTATAAGAATTTTTTATTAAGTCTTTTAAAAAAAAAAGCTTTTATTATAATTATCTTTATTATTAGCTAAGTTTTAATATTTTAAAGTTTAAAATTACTTAGTTATTAATTTAACTAAAAAGGTAATTATAAATTATTAAATATAGTAAATTAAAGTAAAGCAATACTTACTAACTAAGCTAAGGTATAATTAGGTAAAACTTTATAATTTTTTCTCTCTTTATTATTAAGGTATAAGAGATACCTATTATAAACCTACTAATCTTTAACTTTATAATTTTTATATAGGTATAAGCTATATAGTAATTTAATTAAAATAGTATACTATTTATAGTAATAAACTATTTAACTAAATTAATAATTCTTTAGTATTAAATACTAAGTTATAAGATTATTAATAAAAGATTCTTATAATATATTATTTTTACTATAATAAGTAATTAAAATCTATTTATATAGCTATATAAAGCTAACTAAAGTTATAATATAAATAACTCTTTTTATATAAAAAATTTAATATTAAAATCTATATAAATTATACCTTTAAATAGTTTTAAAAATTTTAAAGAATAAGAAATATTTATAAAGATATATATTTATATTCTTAGCTTTACTAGCTACTTTAAAGGTATAATTCTATAGTCTTAAAGAACTAATAAAAAATATACCTTATTAATATATTTAATATAATAAATACTATTTATATATATATAAAAAAATATCCTTAAAGTAGAATAGAACTTTAAAGGCTATATAATAAACCTTATATAGCTTATTTATAATAATTATAGCTTTTAAGCTAATATTATTATTATTAAGTTACTTAATAGCTTCTTTTAATTAAAAAGGTTAGAGTTTTTATTAATAAGGGCTTAGCTTAACTATTATTAAAATATATAATAAAGAATTAATAATATTATAACTTTACCTAATATTATATAAGTTACTTAAATACTCTAAGCAATAAAGGGTACTATACTTAATATTTATAATATATAAAAAATCTAAGGTTATAGTTCTAAGGGTTTTAAGAAAGAAAAGATATTAAAATATTTTATATATAAATTAAATAAACTAGCTAAGGATTAAAAAGCTAGTTTCTTTATAAAAAAGTCTTTATAAGAAAAATAAAAAAAAAGTAATAAAATTAATAACTTTTAAATATAGCTATATAGTCTTAGCTAAATACCCTTTATATATAAAAAATATATACTAAAGGCTTTATTCTAAACTTTAACCTATATAGGTAAAGTTTACTTAAAAAGAGAGCTTTATAAAGGCATTTATACTAAAAAGCACTACTTTTTTTAATATTATATAAGTAGGAAGTATATTTAGTACTATAACTATAGGTATTAATAATAATTATATTACTATTACTAATTATAGTAGGCTTATAAGGTATAACTATATTTTAAATATAAAATATAGTAATTATACCTTTAATTTAATAAAGTAGTTTATATACTTAAATACTAATATAAAAGTTAAACTAATAATTACTAATAATAATTAGCCTCTTACTATTAAAGGAATTAAAATAGTTAAGCTACCTATTAAGAGAGAATACTTTAAGCTACTAAATACCTAACTAGCCCTTAAGGTAAAAGTTAATATAATTTCTCTAGGTTTCCTTTATTAAGCTAATATTATTATAAATAGGTTTATAAACTAACTAATTATAAAGTCTTTATTATAACTTATAGCTTTTTTTTATTAAGCTTTTAATATTATAGTGCTAAAGCTTTATATTAAAGAGCTTTACTTTAACTTTATAGCATTACCTACTAAAGCTATTATAAAAAATATAAAATATAGTTTTTTATATAAAAAACTTAAGTATATTAGAAAGGATTAAATAGTCTATATATATAAAAAAGCAGGTATATTAATTAATTTAATATCTATAAGTAATTTTTACTATAAAGCTTACTATTTTATAAAAGCTAATTAAATTATTTATTATAAGCTATAACTTAATATTAATGCTTTTTTTAGGTATATTTTCTAGGATTATATTATATATAAACTAGAGGGATTTAGTAGTAAGAACTATACTTTATATACTATTAATACTTTTACTTATTTTTATTAAGTTATTTTAATTATAAGTTATAAGAATTTATAGAAAGCTATAAAAATATAGTAAATTACTATAAAAAATATAAGTAGTAAATATACTATAAAGTGCTTTTATACTAATAATACTACTAAATTCCTAGGTAAAAAGTTTATAAATTACTACTATAAAAAAGGCATTATTTATTATACTAAGGCTTCTTATATTCCTACTTATTAAAGCTTTATTAAAAGGGCTAGGAAAACCCTTATAAATATAGCTTAAGTATTAATAATTAGTATTAAGCTTTTTAATATTCTTTAGCCTTATATTATAAAGTATATAGCTAAGATAATAAATATTTTACTAATAAGTAGCACTTTTAATAGAAAATTATTATAATAAGCTATCTTTAATAAAATTAGGCTTATTAATAACTTATTAATTAAGAATCTTTATATATAAAGGTATATTACTTATATATAAATCCCTAATAAAAAATATATAAAGATATAGAAAATATCCCTTAAAGTAAAAAAAGGGTGCCTTATAAGTATAAAAGGTAATAAATATTACTTATTTAAGGTTTAGCTACTTAAAGAAAGCTATATTATAAAGGTATAAAATATTAAATTTTAAGAAAACCTTATAAAATCTTATAACTTTACTAATAAAACTAAATTTATTACTAAATTAATTAATTTAGTATTTAAAAAAGAAAGTAAAAGAATTATTACTTTACCTTTTATAAATTTAGTATATAAGGCTAACCCTTTATTATAAGATAAAATTTAATAATATATAATATAGTTTAGTACTATAAATACCTTATAAGGTTATAATAATATTAAAAATATATTAAAGAGTAACCTTTTATTTAATAAAATATACTAAAGGTTAACTACTTCTCCTAATAAACCCTTTTTATATTATCTCTTTAGTTTATTAAAAATAATATTAAAAAACCTACTAGAATTATAATAAAAAAAGTAGCTTATTATATTTAAGTAACTTAAAGAATTAGTTATTAACTTTAATAAATATAAAACTAAGGCTTTTTTTAAGCCTATTCTCTTTATTAAAAATATAAAAATAACTAATATACTATATAATATAAATTATACTAATATAAATAATATTATTATAATAGCTAAGTTATTAAAAGTAGTTACTAATAAAGTAACTCTTTTATTTTAAAAAAATAAAATATAATAAATATTAAAGAATTATAAAGAGAGAATTATATACTTTTAAAGCTTAGAGTTTATTAACTAAGAATCCTTATCTTCCTAACCTAGTATATAATAATTATTATATATAGGTATTTATAAGGATTATTTATATATTATAATATATAGTTAGAAATACACTTTTCTTAATAGCTTTATAAAGCCTAAATAATTAAACCTTATATATTATAATAATAATACTATTTATGACTTAAATAACTCTATAAACCCTTTATATTATATAATAATAGTATAAGTAATAAGCATAGCTAATATAAAAATATATATATTATTAAATTAGTTTAAGGTATATAAGCTACTTAATTATTAAACCTTTTAGTAGCTAGCTAAAATAAAAGAATTATAAAAAATATAATAAAAAAATAGTTAGTATCTTATATATATACCTAAGAATACTATTATTTTTAATAGCTAGTAAGTTTATATTATTAAATATTCTATTAATAAACTATTTTTTTTAAAAGCTTACTAAGTTATTTATAGTAACTAATACTTTAAAGTCTTTAATACTTAAGACCTTTATACTATAATAGTATATTTAGTTTCTCTATATATTTTTTATATAATTATTACTATTCTTAACCTTAAGTAGTAATAATATAATATAATTAATACCTTTTTAAATATAAAGGCTAAAACTAAAGTCTTTATAAAGCAGCTTTATAGCTATAAGAATATATTAAAATAAGTATACTATTTTAATTATATACTTTATAGTTTTTTAATATCCCTTTTTTAGTAATTTAATAATATTTTTATTAAGCTTTTTAAGTATAGCTTTTAGTACTTTTTTAATAAGTTATATATTTTTACTTATAATAACTTTATTTTTCTTCTTTTTTATATTAATAATATTATTATAATAGCTTTCTTAAATATTATTATAAACTCTATACTTAATATATTAAAATTATAATATAAGCTTAAGTACTTAGGGATAGTTTAGATATTTTTAGGTATATAATTTAAATAGAATTATAACTATTAAAATATTTTACTTTATTAAAAAAAATATATTAATTTTATTTTTTAATAGTATAATACTTTAAGCCTAACCCTTACTTATATACTTTAGCTACTTAAGGTTAAGATTCCTTTTAATTAAAGAAACCTTTTAATAATTAGAATTCTTAAAAACTAATAATATAAAATTAATTACTTTAACTAACTTTTAATATATATAAAATTTAATATTATATATATAATAAATAAGCTTAGTATAATAAATCTAGCCTTAAAATAGATTTATATAAATCTAAAGAAGTACCTTTAGAAATATCTTTAAAAAATAAAGAATTTAAGGATTTTTCTTAGTAGTATACTTAATAATAATACTATTAAATACTCTTTTTAAGTTTATAGCTATAATAATGCTTTTTATAGTAATAACCTTAATATAAGGCACTTTATAGCTAATTATATTATATTAATTAATAGTAATATTATTCTTTAAGCTTTAAAATAATAATTTATAGTTATATTAAGTATTATAAAAGCTAAATTCCTTAATTTTATATTTATAATACTCTTTATAACCTAAGTTTTTTAGTTAATTAAAAACTTTAAATTTAATTAAGTTTACTTATTATTATTATTTATAAATAGTTAGAATACTAAGGCAAATATACTAAATAAGAAGTATTATAACTATATAAGGTATATTAATTTATAATATAAAAAAATTATATAAAAAGCTTATAATAACCTTTTTTACCTTAAGTAGGTTAATATTAGTTAAATAATTACTAATAGCTTTACTAAAGGCTTTAAGTATAAAAAATATAGTAACTTTATATATATACTTTAAATAACCTTAAAGTTTAAGCTTCCTTTTTATAAAAATTACTAATTATACTTTAATATCTTTTTTTTTCTTTTTTTTATATATTTTTTCTATATTTTTTACTACTTATATATTAGCTTTAGTTATAACTTATTAACCTTACTAAAAGCCTAACTTTCTATATATAAATTCCTTTAAATACCTTAATATATCTAATATTTTTTATATTTTACTTTTTTATAAATAAATATTATATATATTTAGTATAGGCTAGTTATTTAGCTATAGAAATAGTGTTATATATTATAAAATCCCTAGGTTCCTCTTAGCCTAAGCTCTTTAAACCCTATAGACTATAATACCCTAGTCTAGCCTTATATATTAGGCATCTAGCTAGATATGCCCATACTATACATTTTGTGTGGTGTGAGCATTCTTAGATAGATCATCAATTCATATCAGCTCCTTCTGGATGTAACAGCTCGTAGCTTTCTCCTCCCGACCATACTATCGTGCACCATCCTTCCTGCGTGACTTTTGACATCAACAGGTAACTTAATTGACACGCAGCCAATTTTTTTTTCCGACGCAGATTATTCCAGTGAACTAGTGGATGGTGAGATGCCAGTCTGGCCAAAAGTCTTTCATTTAGGATGAAATTTGATCCAGCAATAAGTCTTGGTCGAGGTGGGGAACCAAATTACAACTTCCCCCAGACTCTCGAAAAATATTTGCAACATAAACCGAATTCTAAGCTGCGCTTACATTCGTATTTATTCGATATCGTCATCTTCATCAGAAGGTGTAGACTACATACAGCATGGGTGGCCCTTACTCAGAGATATATGTCTCCTCCGACACCCTTGACCCACCTCTCCCACGCCTTCTCGTAAGCTGTCTCTAGATGCTCAACCCATCTCCGGGTGTCGAAGAGGCTGCAGTGCCTTTTGCTATCCCACAATAACTTCCGCATATCAGCCAGCCGGCTCTTGCTTTGGCCGTAGCCAGCCACACACAGTGCATGCGCAAGATCGTTGGCCAGCTCAGTTGCTCGTTGCTCATATTCCTCCTCAGTATGTGTGATGAGCTCCGCAGCCAGTCGCTGACCTTCGCTAGAACGGGGGAAGGCGCCCTGCAAAATGGACGCTGCCATACGAGAGCACATCTTGTATGGGTAACGAGGGAAGGTAAGTAACGGTGTGCTGGACCACAAGATGTCTGCAGCAGTGGTATGTGCGTTACACTCAGGAGTGTCAAGAAATAAATCACAAACACGAGCTCGGGAAATATGTTGGTTTTTAGGGGCAACATCGGTGAAAATAATGCGACCTTCCACTTCAGGTCCAGCCCATTGTCTTGCAGTCGCTCTCAAGTTACTCTCTCCGGGTTCGGGAAATCGAAGCAACCACAAAATGGCACGTGGAGCTCGCGAAAGTATACGCAACCAAGATCGGAATGTTGTTGGATCAATCTGGTTCAATGAAAATTTTAAAAACTTTACTTTCGTCAAGATTGCTTACAGCAGTAAAATTCAGAACCCACCTTGTAAAGCTGGTTGAAATTGCCCAGAATAACAACAGTATCTTCCAGTTCGGGGAAAAGTTCCTTGCGCATTTCCCACCGTTGTCTTTCCACTTCTGCCCAATTGGTGCTTATATCGCCAGATGCGCAAGATTGTGCATGATCGCAGCAGAAGAATGTCTCACGACAGAATATGATGTTTTCTGCGTACATCCAATCACCGCCGGATCCCTCGTTGTTGTCTCGAAATATGTCCTCGATGGAGACATTGTTCCTCCAAGGCCGGAGGGTTGAAGGTGGTATAGCCATCCTATCTGCTAAAAGGTAGTCGCACCATTCTGCGCCTAAAGTGCCAGCAAATCCCATAAATGACATTTGGATGGGAGCTGGCCTGGCGGCGAATATTTCGTTCCGTGCGCCACGTGTATAACCGTTTAAGTTTACTAGGATATGGATATTGTCTTGGTTTATCTGATTAATTAACTTGGCAGGCGGCCAGTTGCTGACATCCCGAAATACCGAGGCCTCTTTTTCAATTTGTTGTCGATGAATAGATCCATCACTGGGCGTGGTGGCATAACATATTGCCTGAACACGGCGCGGGTTGTGGAAACCAAACGCTGATTGCATCCTTCCCTTTATTAGTTACGTCAATGTCCAGTGATAAATACAGCCAATGACCTGAAATACCAAGCGACTTACAAATGTGCTAGTGGATGATTGTTGAAATCCGATGACAAATATCCCACGTTCAATTGTGGATTTGGTGGAGGCGGAGGCGGATTAACTGTGGTAGTTATCCAGGGCGACCGAAGCGTTGAGAAGGATATTCGAATGGCATTTCGTTGGGCGATTGTCCGGATTTCAAATGCAGAGAGAGGACATGTGAAGGTGTGGAAGGGGAGCACAGTTGGGACAGACGGTACAGCGAGATTTTGAGGTAGGTTCGGTCTCAGATGTCGCTTCTCGTCCTGACCCGCAGTCTGATGCGAATTCATATACCAATTTCTCTGAATGATCCGCATGGCACGCTCTATCAAGCGCAATAGTCGAGAGCCCTCCCACGGCTGCCCAGCCCAGCAACGAAGAGCCGCGTCGAGCTTGAAAGAAGGATTATTGCATAGATGTTGTAACTGTCTTGCCAGGCTTCGTATGACAGGTTCTTGTAGTATGCCCAGACCCCAATGAGACGCATCTTTGAGTTGCTGCACGACGATATCAACAACGCGCTTTGTAAGACCGCTGCCGCAACCGCTGATGCGGATATCGACAAGTCTTCCATCATTAGCAACATGCCATCGGTCGTACAAGCCGGATTCGAGTAGAGCACCGCCACGTCCATGCCAGTTGCAAACTGAGTTCAGTGCTGTAAAAAGACCGCAAATGGCCTCTGCAAACCCAGGGTTTGCGTTTACAGCCCGCTGATAATAGATTATAGCCTCGTTGATTCGGCCCTTGTCTTTCACGGCATTTGCGAGATTTGTCAAGGCAATGTCAAATAAGCCGTCACATAATACTGCACGTTCGTACATTTGAATCGCCAGATCCAATTGGCCGATGTCTTTAAGCAGGCTGCCAAGATTTGTATGAAGATGGACATGATTTGGGTCCAATCGAAGGCCGTAATTATAATAAGCAAGCGCGAGCGCAAGACCACTTCCCGGGGTGATACCCGGTATACCGGGTTGTGGCGATATTTTTGAGGACGCTGTTACCGGAAGAGTGGAAACGTTTTGCGGAAATCCCGCTAGAAGAATACCAACATTGTTTGCCGTAGACGGGCTTTCTTGAAGAGAGAAAGATAGGTAGTACAGAGTGAGTATGTCGCTTACTTGCGACGCTCCATTAAGTAAACATGAATTCGCACTACCACTTGAGATAGCATCCTGGAGTATTTTAGCGAGTGATAGCAAAGCGTTGCTAGTGATTTGGACCGCAACCCTCTTAGAAAAGTTATTTCCAAGGTAGATTAGTCCCGGCAACTCACCGTTGCTGCCAAATAAGAGCTGAGCTGTTTGACGAGCCCTCTCTGGTGGCAGCATAAGAGGCTGCGGAGAGCGCCCTGTCTTAGTTCTCACTATCCGTTGCCGACACTCGAATTGGGGGACGAGTGCAAGCTGAATCCGATAGATAAGTTCCTGGATGCCGTCGACTCGCCCGCCGACACTAATCATCACAGCTTCTTGAAACGCTTCTGAGGCTCGTTCAGTATCATTTAGGGCATAGAGGGTCGTGCCTTTCGCATGGACAAGCGCCAATAATCTTCCATTATCGCCACCAGAAAGTTGATAGCCGCTGGAGCCAAATCCCGCTTCATCATTTTCTACCCGCTCACTCGAGCGAATGCTCAGGTCGTTAGGCGATGCGGAATGTTTTCCATTACTAGACTCAGGAATACCTCTCGATTTTTCGTTAAATGTTGGGAACTGCCTCGTACGGAATAATGAGCTCTGGACATATGATATAACTTCAACAGTTTCTTTACTGCGATGCTGATAAAGATGACCCACAAGATGCTCTGTAGCATCTAGATAAGATGGTCGCAGCTTCACTACACGAAGCCAGCTTTGCTCTGCCTCGTTATTGCGTCCGAGACAATACAAAGCTGCACCCATGTGGGTCATGGCTTCAACATGACTGAGAAGTTGTGGTTCTTAGATCAGGCAGCGAAGCGAGGAGTCCAGTTACAAGTAACTTACCTTGGATTGATTGCGACTATTCGTGAGAAAGATTCGAGTGCTTCATTGTACAGCTCCAAGCCGTACTGGAGACAACCTCCAACTAGCATGCCTTCAACCCATTTCCAACCACTTTGCTGACAAAGAATGTCTAGGGTTTCCAACGACGACATCGCGTTGACAATGGGTGAAGGCTTCCCGAACGTATTATGAGTTGAGAAGGACAAAATCGCATCAGAGTCTGTTCGCAAGGGCTTGGGTGCGACATTTGTACTCCGGCCGTGACTCAGCTGGTCATGATGTACTTCGTTGTAGGTTGAGGGGCTGCTATCGAAAGCGTCGCCTCTGGCGCACAGCATTGTGGTTCTTGCCGCGTTATTGGGACGAGAGGAATGTGAGCATGTGAAAATTGTGCGTGTGATCTTGCAATTGCTCCAAAGCCTAGGAGGTTTAGGATACGCCGGCAGCTTTTGCGTGTCGACTGTGCTTGGTCTATTTCTTGTCGGATTGGTCTTTCCATTCACCTGAAAGTATGAAAGCAAGTCGACGTAGCTATAGTAGGCACATTCCAAGGTCTTTTCGCGGAACTGGGAATGGCCGTTTGTCACCATTGTCTGAGCTGGCAGCATTAAATTTGAGCCTTGCGAAGCTTGTGACAGCCGATTTGAGGGCCATTGTGAGTCGTTGGGGTACTGGTTTCCAACTGTTAGCATATCCTGATGTCCACTGTAAATTGTGTCATATTGAAGGAGCTATAGCTATCGATGTGAAAGCTGGGATCCATATTTGACTTACACAACCAGGCCCAGAGTAATGAGTTTGGTCTTGACGAAGGTATTGCCACGGTGCGATTCCCGAATGCCAAGCCTTTTGACCAAGCACAAGAGAGCCGCTGCATGGTAGTGGAGGTGGACAGAAGGTCCGGACATTGTGGTCGTTCGCTCGAACCAAGGACTGGTCAATATGAGAATATTCGACCACGACAGGTTGGATATTGTTGCCCGGGGAGTGAAAAGTCGATAGTTCATCGCTGAGAGTCCCCAAGTAGGGCAAAGAGCTGGCTTGTGTCGGTATAGCTTGACGGAACAGAATGGGCAAAGCGGCATGGTTCCAGTCATTGCAGCGCTCCAGTGATAGTGGGATACAGTTCTCCCAAGAAATCGATTTGAGATTAAATGGTGCGGGAAGAATCAGTTGTTTCAACGGCGGACGAGGGAACGAGTGGATGTGTGAACCATCATATCCAGCGTCAACCGTCCCACGCGGCGTCTTCCTCCGTAGGTTATGTTCAGGCAGTGGTATGCAATGCGCTACTGGGTGGGCAACACGTTGACTTGGTTGAGATATTCCTACCAGCGAAGACTGTCTTTGAACTGAAGCGTTACATCTTTTGTGACCATCACCTATTCCATTTCTTTCTGGGCTAGTAACAATTAATATCGACTCGCAAGTCTGCCTTTCCGGCATAACAGCGTGACTCATCTGCGACGGAGGCAACATGTCCGTTTGTTTCAGTCCAAGGCCAAATTGAGTGAGAAAACGATGAGCGCCGGCTCAAGTATCATTGAAGGTTCATGGCGTCCGAATCAACGCGTGACGGAGGCAGAGAACCAAACGTCATACATCTGGGACTTTAACAGCGTCGCTCTTTATAACGCTCGGCAGCGATACGTGTCCAACATCAGCTGGATATTCTCGACCTTTATTTCGTGATTGCAGTGATTTATGCAATAGGCTGAACTATTTCGACGCAGTATCTGAAGATACCGCGACGTCGATATGCGTAGTGTCACGCAATAGCGCTATTTTTTTCCCTATTTCTAGTCTCAGGTAAATTACATATAAAGGGAAATATTTATAACATAAGGCGTATAGTTATGGCCCTTACGTAGTGTATGATTACTATAACCTATATATTATTTATCTTTCTCTATATATCCTAGGTAATATACCTTTTAATTAAAGTATAACTAACTAAAGAAGACTACTTTAATTATATAAAGGTAGTATATATAGTAGTATTTATAACAGTATAGTTAAAGTAAGCTAAAAACCTAAATTTATATAAGAAATTATAAATATTATAATTCTTTTTTATTAATTATGAATTTTTTTTATAAATACTTTTTATATTATAGTTAAATATTTTAATAATTGTTAATAATATTATTATACCTTTTTTGAAGCTTAAGAGAGTCCTTTAAAAATATATCTAATAAGTAATTTTTTAAAAGTTTTTTTTGAAAAATTTCTTTTAATTTTAGAATTATAATTCTGATATTTTTTTTACTTTTTTTTAATCTCCTTATTACTTCTTTTATTACTTCTTTACCTTTTTTAAAGTCTATAGTACTTTAAAAAAAAGTTAAAAGCGTTTTTTAAGTATATAAAGATTATAAAGGCTTTACTTTAAGAATCTAATTATTAAACTAAAAGTAAATAATAAGTCTATAAAAATATTGTTTTTTAAAAAAAACTTTACTGATTCTTTAAAGCTAGCTTTACTTATATTTTATAGTATATAATAGTAAATATTCTATTTAGAGTACATTAAAGTAGCTATTGTAACTAGGAAAAGGAATAATATACCTAAAGGGAAAGTAATGTATATAATTATATATTATGCCTAATAGTGTATGCATTAATTTAGCTATAATTCCTATATATATTATAATTCTAATAGAATGAAAGAGAACTTATATTATTACTACTTAAGGCAGTCTTATCCCTTTGGGTGCGGTAAGGCGCCAAGCAGGTCACGGGACCCACACCTGCCCGATACATACTAGGTACCTCTTAGCCCCTTAGTATTCCCTAAAAAAACTGTTTTAGTGGTTTCGTTATATAAATTATTTCGCAATGTTTTTTATAAGCAATAAAAGTAATATTTTAAAGAACTTTCTTAACCTAAAGCTGTTAGCCTATATTAATAAACACTGCCTTTAAGAGCATCCTACTAATATAAGTACTTTTTAACCTTTCTATAACCCTATAAGGGAAGCTAATAAATTCTAACCTCTTTAACTAGAACCCTAGGAGCCTTATATTATATAGCTTCTATTATTACTACTAGCTCATTTCTATGAGTTTATACCTATTTCCTTAGTGTAAAAATAGGTAAAATATATAAATTTAAATCTCTAAATTATATAGCTAATATAAGAATATTTATAAGGGTAGGTATAGAGGCTAACTACTATTAAAGAAGTCTATCTTTAGATTAGAATCCTAATTTATATAGGAATTTATATAGAAATAAGGTTTAAAGAATATTAGAAAGCTAGCCTACTAAAGGAGCTTTACTTAGTGTATCCTTTCCTTTAATTTATAACCTTTAACTACTTTTATTAGCTTTAATAAGGAATTTGCCTCTAGCCTTATAGGTTATCTAGCTTATTAATTTCTTACTATTTTTTCATTATCTCTTAGTAGTCTTATATAATATAGAAAGCATTAATAAAACTATAGAAGCCTAGCTTTTTTATATTTATTAATAAGGGAATTACACTATATATAGAAAGGTCTTATAAAACTGTAATAATAAAAACAAAACTAATGCTAATAAGCTTTAAACTCTAGATTCTCACTAAATAAGGTTATTTTCTATAGTAAATAATGCACTCTTTTACATAAAAATTTAGCTTCTAGCCTTACTTTTAAAAATAGTAGCTAAAGAAGTAAAGAAAAGTCCCTATTTAAATGCCTAAATTAAATCCTATATAGTATATAGTTATAGCATTAGTAAAATAGCTACTATAAGCTAATTATTATATTATTATTAATAATCTCTTTTCTATAGGGAATCTCTTTATTACTTTTTAGTAGCTAGGCTATAGAGTTACTAGTATAGTTTATATTAATAGTAGTATACTATATTTATTTATTAAAGTAAAAAAGGTAGATAAATAAGGGATTTGCTAGCCTTATAGCTGCGTTTATACTATTCCTAGTTATAAGGGTTAGGTAAGAGTCTAACTAACCTAATAAAACATATAATATATATACTAATTCTGTTCTTCAATGCCTTTAGTTAATAATATTGCTTAGAAAGATAATGCACTTATACTGTTTATTTCTATAGTTTATAAAGGCAATAAATTTGTTAAGGTTCTTTAATAATAGCTAATATTATTAAACCTTTAAGTATAGTAAATATAGTAAGAATTTAGTAATTTATTAGTGAAAGAGCTAATATAGCTATCTACTGTAATAGATTATAATAACTATATAGGGGAAGTTAATATTAGTAATTAGCTAAAAGCTTTAGGAAGCTTTTAATACTAAGCTTATAAGGGAAATTAGTAGTCTTTAGTGTAAAGGTTCCTTCTTTTAGTTGCTTTTATAAATACCTTCTTACTTTAATGCTATAGGTAGCTATAATAGGAGAGCTAGAAAAATTAGGTTACTTAGCATACTTATCTTTATTATTAGATCTTTAAAGCTTTTAATAAGCTTACTTTAATAAGGTAGAGATTTTAAGCTAGGGATATCTTTACTAAAAAGAGTGAGTATAAACTAGTTTAATATATAAAATCTTAGTCCTATTGTATTGCTTGCTAAGGCTTTAAAGCTAAGTAGCCTTAATTATAAAGTTAGCAGTAAAGGCAGTAGCCGCTAGGTAAGGCTTATAATACTAGGAATGCACGCCTGTAAGGGACCTGCTATAGTTATAATATATGTAATATAGCTTATTATACTAAGGGAAATTATTAGGACTTCTATTATAGTATAGTTCCTATAGAAATCTAAGTACCCCTTATTCAGCCCCGGTATAATTAGCCCGCTAACCCTGTCGGTACCTATTTGGCGCCTTACCGCACCCAAAGGGATATAAATAGTAAGGGATATAAGGTAGTATAAATATAGAAGAATAAAGTATATAATGCTTTTATAATAACTTAGCTAGGTATTAAGGTATAGTATATAAAAAAGAATATATATATATTATATAATCAAGTAAATATTTATACTTTTAAGTACTACTTTTTATTTAATAATAATATTATAATATATTGTTTATATTTTAGTTTTTATTTTATTAAATAATACCTTAAAAGCTTTAATAATTATATTATTATTTCTTTAAAAAATAAATTATTATTTCATTAGAAGATTTATTCAAGATTTATTTATTTAATTAGTTATAAGTTTATAATTAATTCAAAAAAAGTAATAGCTTATTAAAAATAATTAAAAATAATTAATTTATAATTATAAATCTAGGCTATATATATATAAATAACTTTATAAATATAGGAAAAAGTCTTTTAATATAAGTATTAAAAAATAGCTTATAAATATTAAATTAATAGCTTATTTAGCTAAGCTAATATAAACTAATTTTACAATTATTAACACAAATATTAAAACTTTATAAGTATTAAATATATATAAATTATAAGTTTTAAGTAAAAACTAACAGGTAATAAGTACTAGTTTATATAAAGTATAATATAATTATATTAAAGCTAAAGCACTTTTAAAAAGGCTTAAAATAATATAAATAACTATTATAAATATTTAGCTATTTAAATTAACTTTAAAATAAATAAGGTAAATAATAAATGAATATATATTTATTAAAAAAAGAAAGATAAAATATAGATCTTTAGAATTAGAATTATAAAGGCTTATATACTTTTAATACTCCCTTTAGACTTATAATACACTAAGGCTACTATAAATGTTGGAATCGCTGCATTCTATGACAACGTGGCACAGCCGGGAAGAGCCGGATTCGCGGCCACATTAGCCGCGGAATCCGACTCTTCTAATTGGTCCGCGCGTGCAGAGTTTTCACCGTGGAATCTAACGGCATTTTTATAGCTTTAACGCTAGCTATAAAATGCCCCCTTAAATAGCACTAATTATGATAAAAATTAGACCTTTTTATAAATACCTTCCTAAACCCTACATTGTGTCACTAAGTCTTAGATCCACCTAGTATTCCTTAGAGAATCACTAGTATCCTAGGGAATACTAACACTAATTAGTGGGTTATATCTATCCTTAGAATATATTATTCTATAGATTTATAAGGATTTACTTAGAAAAGATAGAACTCCTATTGCATTTATAGGGAGAATTTATACTAAAAAAAGATAGATTCCTTTGCTAGTTTAGCTAGTATTAAACTTCTAGAAATATAGCTTTTTTTATAATAAAAATAGATTCCTTTGCTAGTTTAGTTAGTATTAACCTTCTAAAATATAGAATTCCTTATAATTTACACTATTATTTATAGGAAAACCCTTATTTATCTTACTAACTAACCCTTTATTATACTAAAGCTTATATAGGGATTATAAAACTAGAACACTAAATCTTAACTAAAGCTAGTTAAAAACCACATAGAACATCTAATTATAAGGATGTCTTTATATAGAAGTAATAAGGAATTCTAAGATTTATTAAGGAATCTTATATAAAGTATCCCTAATACTGCTTTATTATAAGTATTACTAAATTCCCTTCCTAAGATTATATATAAATATATAGATATTCTTACTCTAGAATAGAAAGTATACTAAGATAATATACTAAAAAAACGTAAGGATTAGCAGTATATTAATAATTAGGCTGCTTTCATTCTTTATTAATATAATATTTTAAAGTGGAAGAACCTCTAACTCTTTAATGCTCTCTATAAAGACTTTAAGGGTTAGACTATTAATAATTTTTAATGAATTTTAATAATATTATAAAAAGACTTACAAAATTTCCTTCTTACTAATAATATACTAATATTATTAATATAAGGTTTATAATATACTACTTCCCTTACTGCTTTTATTAATGCATTAGAAGAGTAGATTAAACGCTAGTTCCTTAGTTAATCTATATAATACTAACTGTAAATTCCTATTCCCCTATAAGCAAGAAGCATTATTAATGATTCCTAATTAATTAATTAATAGATTTATAAGGAATCTAAGTTACTAGACTTATTAATATAGAAAGCTTAGGTAAAACTACTAAAGGGGTTAACGCTATTAATAGACCTAACCCCTAACTAAATCCACTATATTTTTAAAGAAATTAATAAAAGCTATATAATTAATAAGAAATATAGTAAGAAACTATATAACTTTATTATTTTAAAGATAAATATCTTTAAAGATTAATGCATATAAAACAACATTCCTAAGACATTATAGGTAAGAGCTTTTTTAATTATACTAAAAGAAGATACCCTTACCTACTATTTTAATAAACTTACTAGAAAAGGATTAATAATCTATAACCTTACTAATGCTATTAGGAATTACTTTAAAACTAAAAGTAACTAGCAGTTCTATTATATTAAATAGAATAGTATTTCCCTTTAGAAGGTTATTACTAATAACCCTAAGAAGACTAAGCTTTAATGCCTTAACTAAATACTAAAATAACTTTACTATATTTATTATAGAATCTTTAATACTTCTATAGTAAATATAGAGCTCTAGCAATAGCTTATTACTACTATTAGTAGTGTTCCTAAATATAAGCTTACTATATTTAACCTTACTCTAACTTATAAAGGAGTTATTAAAGACCTTTATAAATGCTTATATACTAATAAATTAATTAAAACATTATAATAGCTAACTTCCACACTAAATCTAATAAAAGATAATAATAAAATAATATTTACTAATTAGTAATATAAACAACTATTTAATTAGCGCTCTAGTGGCTAATTACTATAAAAATTACGCTTTTTATATAAATATTTTATATATTAATAAGTAGGATATTAGTTAATATCCTATATAAAATAGAAATAGTAGAAAGCTAAGGATTCCTAGTAAAAAAGTAAGAACTATAAGGGAATTCCCTTTAAATGTAGCTTTAATGCATTTCTCTTTAAATATAAGGGAAAACCTAAGGTAACTAATACTAAGGAAGATAAGTACCTAGCTTAGGAGGCATTAAATGCCTATATTACTATACTAATAAGTAATACTATAACCCTTAAGCTAGCATTTATATAATTTCTTATATATTTACTACTAAATCTATTTAAACTATCTAATTAAATAGATTTCTATAAGAAACTAACCTTTTCTTAAGCTAAATCCCTTTTATATACACTTAGGAATAACGCAACTGCTTATAAATTATTTAGTATAACCCCTATAATATAGAAGAAAACCCCTAAGATAAATTGCTTTATCTTTAATAACTAATATTCTAGTAATATTTTTTATAGAATTATGCTAGATATAGGAGTAGTAGGGATTTTAATAGTAGAAGCACTATAAGCTATAGCTTTATAAAGAATTATACTATATTTAAAGATTAAGCCTATTAGCTAATATATAGTTAACTTTAGCATAGGTTTAGCAAATTCTTTAGGAATCTTATATATTCCTACTACTTTTAGAACTATTAAATTCTATATTCTTAATATAGCTACCCCCTTTCTATTCTATATCTTTAATATAGATTAAATAAATATAAAGCTTAATAACCTTAAGAATATGCTAATTTAAGGCATAAAGAAGGTCCTAATTATATAAAAATAAGGATACCTTTAGTAGATTCTATAGCTTAATAAAGCTACTGCTTTCTACCTTTTAAAGGCTAAAATATATTAATTACATTAATATTTTAGCTATTCCTTAGTTACTAGACTTATAAAGCTACTATAAAAAGCTAGTAAATTAGTAACTAGTGGGATTATTAAGAGACTCTCCTATAAATATTATTAATATTAACTTTATAGTAAAGCCCTAGGATACTTTAAGTTTACGCTAAAAGATAATATAGACTTTAACTATAAAATTATTATTAATATCCTCTAAATTAATAATAAACCTATACTATACATTATTAATATAGTAACTATATTCTAAGCTATATACTTCCTTAAGC
>SRPW01000357.1:0-24160 GCA_018360225.1 Claviceps pusilla | reverse complement strand
TCTTTTTTTCTTTCTTTTTTTTTGCGGGGGGGGAGGGGGGGGGGATTAAGAAATGACGACAGGGCACTGCAAACCGGTCACGCACCTATACAGTACCAAATAGATCTACATCACGCATCTACTGGGCCATGTATGGTATTTCCCTTTATTGTACTCTCAGAACACCCAGTAGCTACCTAGTACTTTAGAATCCATATCCATCGACGTACAGAAAAAAGAACACGTCTTTCTCTGTTGCCCATTTCTGACCCGAGTCCGCATTCCTCGCCTCGGTGCCGACAAACAGAATCACCGGGCCCGGAGCAAAAGGTCCTGAAAGGGCGTCAAAAGGACATCGCGGATCGAGGCGGCAGGAACAGAGCGACTCGCTCTACACCAATAGGCACGTGAGGAAGTTGCGACCAGGCCGGTCGGACCATCAGATGGCAGATTCACAGAAGCCGCCAGAAACTTGCCCGCCTCGGTGCCAAGTGCCTCCCCCCGGCTCGAGGCTTGCGACTTGGGTTGGACTTGGGACGTGGGTCACAAACCCTGTTCGTAGCTTCCATGGTGAAGCGTCCAACACTCCAACACTCACTCCAACACTGGCCGCACATGCATCGTTTTGGCTTTTGTGGAGGGCCTTCTTCCCGCCCTGGCCGCGCAAGTTACACAGTGTTTCCAAATCGTCATATTCCGACAGCCAAAACAGCCACTGAGAAATGACAGCACTCCCTCTTTCACCTCGGCGCCCCTCCTCTTCGCAAACGAGGTTCAACCTTCATGACCAGGTATGATGTGTTCCCAACTGCTCTTCGAGAAGGCGAGCCGAACACAGTTTCTTACCCTCTGCGTCCACGGCCCCATCTTTGTCGCAGCTCCTCCCCTTTTGATACCGATCCAATTCCCTGCGATGACAAGCTGTTCTGTCTGCCCTTGGTCTTGGTTTATTCATCTTTAGAAGAAGCAGTACAAAAAATCTCGACGGGTTTCGATTCCTTCAATCTGTCCAACAACAATACGCAGCCAATGCCCGCGTCCTTTTTTGGGGGGAGGAGCGAATTACAAGTGCCACTATCCAGACCCGGCGTCTTTCTCGTCGGATAGAATTTCGTACTTTGCCTGGAACAAATTTCTTTTTTTTTTAACAAAACAAAAAGGAAAAAGGAAAAAAGGAAAAAAAAAAAAATCCGTACATGAAAGCTGTAACATTACAGATATAGACTGATGGTAATCAAGCCCACTTCAAATACTCTTTGCTTTGCGGCGAATGACTGTCACTAACATCGCCCCAGCACTTGGAGATATCTCAACAACATCCAACACCAAAGCTTGAAGTGGAGAGACGAAGGCTTGCACTATGTTGACTGCCAATTTTTCTATTGGCTCCATCCCAGTTGCAAAGCCTGATCCTGGCGGTTCCTTGAATCTGAATTCACCAGGCGATTCTTTCTTCAACTCTCCTGGTCGGTGTCTGTTTGGCGATGATACAATGGAGCTGACGTACCCGGAACCTCCCTCAGGATTTCAGGACCAGTTTGATGGTGGTGGCAGTACAGACCTGTTTTCTTTACACCCGGCTTTTCCGCCAATGCCCGACTCCAACCCATCAACCGCAAGGGTCAGCAACACATCACCACAACTAGTCAGCGAGGCGCCGGCGTCGCCTTTGTCGTCTGAGACTCCGCTGAAACCCGACACACAGCCTCCCAGGCAAGCAAAGACGAAGAAAAAGTCTAGCAAACAGGCCTATGAGCTTGACAACGAAAAGCCAAATACCGCGTCCAAGACACGTCGACAATCGAAACGCGAGTCGGGACGGTCCACCAGAAATGATGAAGCCAAAAACCCGACTCGCCGTGAGCGATCTTTGGAACGAAATCGAGTTGCGGCATCAAAGTGTCGGAAGCGCAAAAAAGCATGGACGGAAAAGCTGGAAGAGAAAAAGTCTGGGCTGGAAGCGATGCACAGCGAGCTTCAATCTCAGTATTTGAGTCTCTT
The DNA here is from genome assembly GCA_018360225.1 of Claviceps pusilla. Classification (NCBI taxonomy): domain Eukaryota; kingdom Fungi; phylum Ascomycota; class Sordariomycetes; order Hypocreales; family Clavicipitaceae; genus Claviceps; species Claviceps pusilla. Next base: position 22,180 of record SRPW01000357.1, on the reverse strand, counting down.
ACAGGAGTCATCTCATCTGAAAAATCATCTCATAACTCATGCTGGATGCCATGATCCTAATATTGATGTGTGGATCAATAACGAAGCGTCAAAATACGTGAGAAGACTAAGCGGCGAAAATTTTCACAGACCTAGAAGTATGCAATCCTTGCCAAGTTTAGGTGAGTCTTTTATTTTTTTTTTCCCCTTATTTTCGTCTCTCCTCTGTTTTCTTTCCCATTTTTCCTTCGTCTTCTTCTGCGAGATACACTGGGTTCTATGCAGGTTCGAAATGAATATGTCTTAATGATTGGAAGCAGATAATAATTCAGTGTGGCATTCTTCAGGGAACAGTCACTGCACGGGGCTCTCGGAGAGCTCTCCAGCGATGGAAGGGGACGATTCGAACGAAGAAGATGTCGTGAAAGGAACCTTTAATGACGATTTCAGCGAAGAAATGTTCGGATAATGTCAAGAGGAGAGAGCCTTGGCGATTTTTCATCATGCAATGTAATGGAAAATGAGATGGATGGTACGCGACACGGAAATATTGGGAATGTCAACGTTTTCGGTGTCCAAACTCCAAATGACGATGCTACGAACGAAAGAACTCCACGTTTGTCTTGATGGTTTTCTTGTGTTTGCTGTTTCAGTTCGCTGAGGGGGAGGGGGGGGGGGATCACAACGTCATATTGATATGGCTGTGGATGGAGTTTGGCTGCTCTATTTGGACGCACATGAATGTGCAAGGTCGGACAGGGACACGTTGTCAACTTGTCACAGGCGATGTACGCGTTCGGAACGGGAAGGAAAAGGTCTTGTGTCGGTATGAAAAGTGCGGGAATCACGATTTTATACCCTCAGGCCACTACGGCTCTATCGAGTAACTCGAATGCAATTCTTTTGCTCTCTTGCTCTTTTTCACTTTATTCACTTTTTTTCTTTCTTTAACGTACGAGTCGGCCATTCCTTTCTATACTCTTTCAGATATCGGTATAGATCCTGGATCACGTGTAGAATTATTCTGGCTGGCAATGATCGTGCCTTTGTAGTATGGACTGCCAGGAACCGTGCGGCGTGCAGGTTGCGCCACAGCAACCAGCCGATTCATCTCTCGTCGTGAATGGATGTGAAGTCTGTATCCTACAAGAGCCATTAACTCTGTGCAGAGCGGCAAAAGACAGAGCACATGCATCAAAACGACGCAACCCATGAAGATGTCCCGAACGCAAGCCACAAATATGCATGTACATTGCAGTCTGCCCTGCCCGCAGGTTCAACACATCATGGTTGACGCAAGGCAATTACCCGGGAAAGACCAAAGGCCGAAAAAACGGATAACGAAACAGAGAAAAGATGACATGTGATTACTGATTTTGCTAGCGGCCTCCGGGGCGAAAATCGGGGGTTGGGGGGGGGGGGGGGGGGGGGGGGGGGGGGGGGGGGGGGCGCCGGGTCAGAAAAGGGGGACGGGGGAAGCGGGAAGCGGGGAAATGACGTCAATGAAGCGATCGTGGGGCCGTCGGGGCTCCGCGGAGATGAACAAATCATGTATCGAGAGTGAGCAGTGGGCAGTGGGCGCGATATATGCTACAGCACCGGGATATTTTGAGGCGCCGTGGCTGGAAGAAAAAAAAAAAGGTCCTAACATACAAGTCAGAGTATACATATGTATATGTACTTGTGAATGAATATGTATATGTGTATGTGTAGAAGCGTACAGACTCTCGAGTTCCCCTTTCTCTTCGTTTCTACGACCCGTGGAAGAAAACGCAGTAAGCTGGCAGGCATTCTGCCAGGCGCCTCGCCGGCATGTAGGATCGCCCCGGCCGTCCGGAGACCGGTTTGGAGTGGGTGTCGAAAAAGAGAGGCGACCGTGGAGGGGCTGGGTAACGGTTGCCTGGCTGCGTCAGCGTGGGGTTGAGGGGGAAAGAGGAGGAGGACAAGGATGAGGGGGGGAATAATAAGCGATGCTGGTGCTTATGCATAAGTTGATATCGGATGCTTGGGCTTGGGGGCTGCTCGCTTGGGCTGGCTTCTTGGAGGCGGTTGCGCGTTTACTCTGACAGGTGAACAAGGGGCAAAAAGAGAAAGTAATGAGAGGGACACAGCTGCATTCCGCTCCAGGGAGGATTCTTGTGCTTCTCGTGCCACCCGGCCTTGTCTCTTGCTTCATCTTGCCATGTGGCATGCGACCACGTATACATGTGTGGATACATGTGTAGATACATACACATGCGGTACGTAGACAGCAAAACCTCAACTGTCCGTCTTCCTCCGGACGCCTGAAAGAACCAGGACGGCATATACGGTCATGGTTCCTTGTGACTTGTTACGTGCCTGGGCAGTGAGGTCTCGGGTCCTTCGCTTGGCTGGTTGGGGGCGACGAGCCGACGACCCAACTCGATGATCCACGTACCACGTACGCAGTCGACGCCCTTTTCGGACCGGCGGCTCGAGCCTCGTCAGAGTTTTGACATGGAGATGCCGGAGGGGTCTACCGTCTGCCGGTCTGTCTGCTTTTGTTGCGGGCGGCTGCTGTGGGACTCACGGGCTGTTATCAAGGTCCGGGTGGTATCACTACGTTATCATTCTAGACCATGGTTCGGAAGAGAGGGGGAGCATTCATTACGATGGAAATGGAGCCGCCTTGTTCTCTTTTTGCTCTTTCGATACACACACACACTCTCTCTCTTACACACACACACACTCTCTCTTTCTCACACACACTCTCTCTCACTCTTACTCTCACTCTCACTCTCTCTCTCTTTCTCTGTCTCTCACTCTCAACTCTCTCTTTTTTATACTACCCCCTTTGCCCCCTTTTCCATCCTTCTACTTCCTTGTGAGAGAACCCACATTCAGTCAGAGACGTCAACTCCAGTGCAGTGTGCAACATAAACGGCGCTTATCGGTTGTTCCAAATTCCAATACCAATGATGGCTTTGCTGCGGGCCCCTGGTGGCGGTGCGGGCTCTAAGCCGGACCGAGTAAGACGCAGTGAGAAGGCAGAACCAACATGTAATTGCGCAAGCTAAAGGATCGGAGAGAATGGTAATATAGTGGGAACAAGGTAGAATGAGGATGGAACACGGCTAAGAATGGAAATGAAGTGAGATGGGGATAGAAATAAGAATAGAAATAAGAATAAACAAGAAACAAATAACAAAATAAGAATAGAAAAGAATAGGAGTAAGAACAGAAATAGAAATAGAATCAACAAGATACAACTAAGAATGGGCGTAAGAATGCACAAATAGAGGGAAACATGTCACAAAATACTGCATCGGCCGGAATGAAGAAATGTGATGGAGAAAGGCGGAGGCGATGCTACCTACGTCGCGTTGTGGCCTACGCCATGTCGGTTGTCCTACAACAAAGGAGTCACACCAGCCCGGTCCATCAGCAAAGTTGTAAGGGTCATGGGCATGCGTTTCTTCTTTGTTCGGGAGCACAGGCGCCCGCTTTGAATCTTCGCGGTGCAGGTTTTGGTTCCTTGGCCCAAGTTCCTGCACAAAGGCAGCCTGGCCTTGGTTTTCGTTGTCGGGGCTGTTGGTCATGTGTGTTGTTCTTCTTTGTGGTGAGACAATGAACCAACAAGGCGGGACAACATCCCTCACGACCGAGGCAAAACGCAGAGCCAAGAAAATGAGCTTCTTTGTTTTTTTTTTCTTTTCCTTTTTGGGTTCCTCACTTGGGACGAATATAGTTGCATGCGGCTCGGTCTCGTCGAGGCACGAAGTCGTTGGCTTTCCCGCCTTCCGAAGTGACCATGCTGCAATCAAGAGATACAGTATCTTGACACATATTTCACCTCCAAAACTCCCATGTATATGTTTTTTTCCTTTTTCCTTTTTCCTTTTTCTTTCTTCTACAATCATCGCCGTCTCGTCGCTTTGCAAAACTCCCGAGCGAATCTGTGACCATTCCAGTCTTGAAGCAACGACCTGCATGAACCCCCGTAAGTCTCTTCCAAGGCAATCTCTTTCGCCAGCACTTTCTTGGTTCACTTGCAAGCTCAACGAGCGGCACAAGGAGGCCTCGATCGATATGAAAAAGTATCTCCGGGTCATGAAGAAGCCACTCGGGATAAAAGAGCAGCCCGCCGAGTCTTGGCACCCCGAGTCGTAGTGTCAAACGCGAAAACTAGTATGCGGATTGGTCTTTGGGCACAGCCGGCGCTTCACCCAAGTCTGCAGGTGGAAACGTGTCTGGAGACAATCAAGATAAATAAGTGGTTGGTGGAGCATGTTGGCGTTTCGATTCGCATGGAAGAGATGCGGCGTGAGACTTGGTAGGATACACTTGTTAAACATGAGGACACATGAGTCAAGGGGTCGAGTTTTCCGCCTCAACGGCTTTCGATTCGACGGATCTTGGGGGGGGGGGGGCTTTCGAAGTGGCATTGCCGAGCACGTCGGGCAAAACTCAGTAGTGAGAAAAGGGAAAAAAACGGTGAGCGGACAGAGTCAAAGTAAGAGTCTATATTCTCTGAGATTCAGTCACCCGAGTTTTTCTTGGCCCAAAAAAATTGAAAAATTGAAAAATAAATAAGTAAATAAATAAAAAAATCTCGCTTCGCAAGCACTCAATGGTGCTGTTCGCGAACCAGCCTATCAATGACAATTGTCATCGGCTAGCGCATATGTACTTTAAAACATGGATTCATGAAGCTCTTGTTTTGTTTTTGTCTTGTTTTGCTTTTCTTCTCTTCTCTTTTCTTTTATTTCCTCTTCTTTGGTTCGTACATGTACATTGCTATGATACACACAAGCCCCCATCCGCCCTCCATTCGCCATTCGCCATTCGCCATTCGCCGTTCGCCATTCCACACATGTCCACTACCGCTTCTTGATCCAGCCCCTGGCGTTGGAAACACCCTTGATGTTCTTGGTGTACTTCCACAGGTGGCGGTACTTGGGACCCTGTCGCTTGGCTTCCCATCCGCGAGGCTTGACGGGCGGTTTCAGGCTGTGCACGCGCGTGGGACGCAGCTCCACGTCCGCACCGGGGATGTCGTGTCGTGCCATGACTGCCGCCGTGTTTTCGTCCCAGACGGAGCGAAACATGTTGAAGCCAAAGGTCTTGAGGCCAAACTTGTCACGCATGGATTTGAGAGAGAAGCCGTCCCGGCCAGAGTACAGCTGCTTCAGCTTGGACACGTCCACCTCTTCGCCGGGCCTCTGCTCGAGCAGGTAGATGCCCATTCGGTGATACGGCGCCCCCTTTTGCGAAAAAGCCGGCAGCCAGGGCACAGCGAGCTGGTTCTCGGCGACGATCTTGCTCAACGGCAGAGACGTGTCCGTGGGACTCAGGGGTATGTTGGCGGCCAGGTAGTGGCAGCGCTTCGTGAAGCCATCGCTCTTGACCTCGGGCACATCCGAGTCAAGCACTGCGACGGTGACAAGACGTTGACCCTTGTCAAAGACCTGCACACGCAGGCGTGGGGCCCTCTCACTGGTGAGACTGTCCACGACGGCGCCAGGAGCCACTTTGGACTGGCGGAAGAATAATTGAACGTCGGCGGTTGGCTCCAGCTTGGGGAGGACGTCGGGGACGATGTTGAACTGCTTGATTCTCTGTGTGATGAGGCGATAGTCGTACGAGCGCCACTTCTTTTCTGCGAGAGCGCGGTAGATGGGTTTGTTCATGTCGCCTGAGAGTTCAAGTCGCCTGTTAGTGACACGCGTGCACGCAAGAGCAAAAAATCACAAGGATCAAAGGGAGAGACCCAGGATTCACTGGCGTCACCAGTGACGGTGAACAAAAAAGAACAGGAGAAAAGAAGCGAAGCGAGGAAGAACAAAAAGGAGTAAGCCTCACCCAGTCCATCTTCAAATCTCTTCTTGACCAACGGATCATTCGCATCCGCCAGAAGCTTCAACCTCTCCACCTCTCGCCTCAAGCTCGCCAGCTTAGTCTCCTTCATCTTCTGCCCGCCAACAACCTCAGAAGCATCCTTGCTCTCGAGCAGCGAGATCTTTTCCAGCTCGGCCCGGATCTTGGATAACTTGTCCTCTCGGTCGGCGGCCAGGATCTTTCGAGCCTCCTGAAAGGCCTGGTACGGCAAATGCTCAAAGGGGATGTTCTGTGTGGTTCGAATCGCCATACGCCTTCTCCTGGAGCCAATGGGCATCTTTCCGGCTTTCATGAGCTGCTTCTCGAACTCGGGCAGAACGGTGTTGGGATCGAGGTCGAGCGCGCTTGGCTCCGCGGAGGATGCGGCGCCGGCGACGACACTTTGCGCCTGCACCTCGGCGGCTCGTGGTGCACCGGTGGCGAATGGTCGGAAGGCGCATGATGGATGCCGCAATTGCCTGACGAGCGGCCGCGCAACGGCCGGACACCTCGACATGGTGTGTATGCGTGTGCGTTGTGCGTCTTGCGATGCTCGATGTTTGCCGAGCGAGAAAATGCATCCCAAGTTTCCCTTGAACAAGGCACCGCCGTCGAAGGTCGGACCCACTTATTCTTTTTTTCCTTTCGGGACTTCGGCGCGGAATAAGCCCGTCGACTTCAAACTTGGGAGCAGCGTCTTCAAGTTCGGAGAACGCTTGAATATTTGAGAGGCCATCGCAATCTCAATCGCACGGCGCGGGGTCACCGTCTTCAAAGTCTGCAGACCCAAACGGCGCTCCAAAATCCTGTGACTTTTGCCGTTTCAAAACCTCATTGACCACGGAGCGCAACTCATCATGGCGTCAAAGTCGGGGCTGGCCTGCCTCAACGAAGCAATGGCTGCCTTGCGAGTTTCGCACAAGGTGGGAGCTCATCCCTTCATGAGAAGCGATTGATTCGCATAATGACCACCGTCTTGGCCTACTGACACTCTCTCTCCAGGCGGCGCCCCTGAGCAAAGCCTTCACTCGATCAATGGCCACCGAAGTGCCCGCGCGCGACATAACAAGATCCGCGTCCACGCAATCCATCATCCAGTCCTGGAACCCAAGTACGATTTCTCTCTCCCAAACCTGTGCGAAAACCAACGCAGCACCCACGTAGCCATCGATGAAATGATGGCAGCTCAACTAACCTCGCATCGACGTAACAGCCTCCACCGTCCCCGTCACAATCCACAGCTTCCCCGCCCTCGAGCCAACCTCTCTGGAGCACTTCTCCGTACAGCACCTCTACCTCCCTCTCCGCCGCGATCTCCTCCACCACGCCATCGTCTACGAGGGCGACAACACCCGCCAGGGCACCGCCTCGAGCAAAACCCGCTACGACGTTCACGGATCGCATCGCAAGGTCCGGCCCCAAAAGGGCACGGGCCGCGCTCGTCTCGGCAACAAGCAGAATCCCCTCCTCCGCGGCGGAGGCAAGTCCTTTGGGCCACACCCCCGCGACTTTGGCACCAAGCTCAACCGCAAGGTCTACGACAAGGCCTGGCGGACGGCCCTGAGCTACCGCTACAGGAGGGGCGAGCTGATCATTTGCGAGGACGGCATGGAGCTCGCGATGCCGGCGGACTTTGAGATGCTGGCCGACAGATATCTCAAGGACGGGTTGCGAGAGTCGTATCTGCAAAAGTACATGAAGAGCGTGCTGGATACGCTGGGTCTCGGTCGCGCAAACGGCCGAACGCTGTTCGTCACGGGCGAGCCGCGGGAGCGCTTGTACGAGGCTATGGAGCAAGTTCCTTGGGAAGGGCGGGCTCTGGATCTGAAAGATGTTGATGTCAAGGACCTGCTGGAGACGGGTAACGTGGTCATGGAGAAGGGCGTGCTGGAGGAGATGATTCGGAGACATCAGAGCGACCTGGTCACTCGCGTTGCAGTCAGGGGCCTGCCGCAGGCTGGCCAGTCGGTTGAGGGCGTTGTTTTGTAAGACTGTTGGTAACTGCCTAGTATCGAAAATTCTGTGTGTACGTATTTCTGTAAAAATAGAGTCATTGGGACACCCCTGTGCTTTCTTTCGTTCGTTCTTTCTTTCTTTTACTTTCTTTCTTTTTTTTAAAAAAAAATAAATAAATACATAGCTAGGTCAATTGCTCGCCAGACATGATCTGCTGATCAAACAAGGGTATCTCGTCATGCTACCAGACACAAGAAGCAATGTTCCCACACCCAACTTTTATTTTTACAGAGCACCCCCCACCAGAGACACAATCCACATGGCAATCCTGACCTGCAGCCCAACCCGCCTCTCATTTCGGGCAAAGTCATCCCTCGTCACCTTATGTGCATGCTCCTGCAGCCAGGCCTGCTCATCCCCCAGCTTCTTCATCAGCTTCTCATCCTTGGTCACGATCAGCGCCCCGACTTCCAGATCATGCGAGTAGCTGCGCCTTGTGTAGTTTGAGCTGCCAATGATACTAATCGAGGGGTTCGCCTGCCCGGGCATGGTCACCCAGAGGCCCTTGGCGTGGTAGGTCCAGCCGCCAGGCTGGCCCGTGGTGCCGAGCCGCCACTCCTTGAGAGTAATGTCGCCGTCGCGACGGCTGCGGTTCACGGCGTCGAGAAAGCGCCGTGCGAGGAGGACGTATGCGTCGGGCAGGAGGCCTGAGACGCCACTTGATTTGTAAAAGCCGTTTGCTTCGGGCGCGGCCGTGATGACGGTGTTGTTGGTGGACGCCGTGCCGATGAGGAGCTTGCTGAGTGACGGGGCCGGGTTGAAGTAGCCGGCTGTGAAGGTCCACGAGGAACCCCTATAGTTCGGCAACGCCAGCTGCTCGAGTATATGCGTCAGCACGGGCAGCTCGGTCGAGTGATCGGGCCGCATGATCTGCGAGAACTGTCCGAGCATGTACACTCTCGTGTTGGCCAAACCGCCACCGCCACCACCATGGGACGGCAGACCTTGAGCCGGCAGCGCAACAAGGCTCTTGAGCATCGAGCTTGAACTCTTGATGAACCCCTGCGGCTCCTCGATTGGGTTCGGCGCCGCATTGGTGGCGGGCCACGACAATGCAAACCCAGCAGGATCATCTGACGGCTCGACCCGGAAACTCAGCGATCCGACCCCGTGGTGAATCTTGCAGAAATGATCCGTCATCTCCTTCGACGAGAAGAGGTGGTACCGGTCCTGGCGATTCGTAAAGTAATCCGATGACAAATTCGCCCTAGAAACAAGGGGGGAGAGGGGAAAAGTAGGAGGTAAAAAAAAAAAAAAACGTTCTCATTAGCGCCAAGGTGATCCCGCCATATCAAGAGACTCCATTCGGTCCTGATGTCTCCCCATACCCAGACATGATGATCTCGTCATCAACCCCGTAGAGCTTCATATGCTGCAGACCCCATCCCTCATTGATTCTCCTGGGAATGTGTTTCTTCCGCAAGCCCGTCAGGTTTGGCGTGTGATACATGCGGATTTCGACCCTCGCGCTACCGAATTCCGACACGAGGGGCACCAGCAACGAGGCACACGACGGATCGGGAGCTTCGCGAGTACCCCGAAGGCAGTCCGTCAATATGCTCAGCTTGAGCTGGGGATTGCGGCGCATCGCATCCTGCAGCGCAGCGATGAGGTCCTGTTCCGACTTCCCAATGTACAGCGTCGAGAGAAAGATTCGTCTTTTCGCCGTTCGGATTCGGTCCTACGGGACAAATACCAGCCTTTGATGTCAGCTTGCATGCTCAAACATGGACGGCCGCCTTGCGGGAAACAAAAGTGTTATTACTTGAGTAAGCATGCTACTATACCTTGAGTGTCTCGTAAAAGTCCGCCGGTGACCGCATAATGCACACATCCTCTCCGCGAATGTCAAAACTTGGTGCCATGCGATCCAGCTCGCCTACCAGAGGGGCCAGGGAGCCCGCGCTCAACCCATTTGCCTGTGTCGACGCTGCTGTCGAGCCGGGCGCGGTGCCAAACGATCTGCGGTGGACTCTGAAAGGGATGACATTGGGACGCAGAGCTGAGCGCGATCGAGCTACGCATCTGGTACATGCGCGCATGAACATTGCTCATCGACGCAGGGCAAGAAAAGGAAAAGGAAAACTAATAGAAAAGAGAAGAGAAGAGAAGAGAAGCGAAAAAAAAAAAAATTCCCCAACTTTCTTTCCCACCTTTCTGTGTCTTGTTACAGGAGTTTTCCAGAAAGAGGCTACTGTCGGCATCCTGAGCTTTGCGTAGTTGGAGCTCTCCAATTGGTCAGACTGATTGCCCGATGATTCGCCGAATCAAGAGAGCCAGGCCGAACCCAATCCATCAACTCCAGAGTCCGAACCATCATCACCGTCCAGGCATTTGCCCTCACCCAGGTCGCATCCTATCGCGTTACGGGCACAGCCGCCCCCCCCAACAGCCAGAATGTCGACCCTCTCCCGAACCATAGGCAACCTCCGCAAAGTCGGAATCAAGGTCCGTGACATCCAATCCTCCCACCCGCTCAAACATTGGAAGTCCGAAATCACTGACCCTCTCAACAGGATTACTTCCGTCAACTGCTGGTACGTTCAACCCTTGCCAATCCGCGCGCATACCATTCCTGAGCACACCACTCACCTCCCCCTTCTTCCTCTTGCGCGACCAAAACAAACTACACAGTATATAGGTACGCTACTCCTCCCACTCCCACTCCCGCCCCTTCTTTCCCTGCCCCGGCCCACGATCTTCCTCATGCGCAACCCGAACTGCAAACAAACAACTCACCATCCACGCAGGTGACACAAAATACGGCCGCCTCGTAGGCACCGACCGCGCCGGCAACAAATACTTTGAAAACATGGAGGAACTGCCCCTCCGAACCCGCTGGGTCGAATACGCCAAGCACGACTACGACGCCGCGCACATCGAACCCGGCTGGCACGCGTGGATGTCGTACTCGCTGGATAAGCCACCCACCGAAGACCCCCTCATTGCGGTCGGCCTGCGCAAGTTTGAGAAGCCATATCCCATTCCGAATTATACGCAGACGAGGGGTGCTTTCAAGACGTATAGCACGTGAGTTGATCTATTTTCTTTCTTTTTTTTTGTTTCAAGAGCGGGACGAATACATGTTCCGCTGCTCTGTCGGCAACGTTTTCGTCACTAACGGTCGATATTCTAGAACGAAGCCCAAGATTTCGGCATGGGAACCTGTCGCTGCGCAGAGGACGTGATTACTTGGCCGGGGAGACTTTTGTACATAGAGCGCAGGACCTAAACGAATGGGATCAACAAAGGAATTTTTCTTTTCTCTTGTTTTCTATCTTTCTTTTTTTTCTGCTTTTTTCTTGTATCCGTCATTTCTATTTCCGTTGTGACATGGCATCTGCAAACATCATTTGAATGGGGCCGTGCCTTGGTGGCATACCATGCCAGTACTACTCCTACTACTCCTTGATGATGCGTACACCCGCGTCAGGATACATGAACCCCCGGCTTTCCGGCCATCACATTCATGAAATCCCACTGTCATGATGACGAATCGTGAGGCGGTTCATTCGCGCAGTCTCCGTGTCCATCTACCAAGCTACACAATAACTCAGTACACCTCACAACGTCGCTAACCCCCCTTTCCTGCTCCTTCAATGTTTTTTATAGCGACCTTTATTTCCCACACCTTCTCATCACTGGCCTTTTCGATGACGGAGGCCTAGACTGGGCCAAGGGGACAAGAACACATAAAGACGACATCGTCGCCCATCCGGTATCTATTTCAGACATGTCAGTTCTCTGTTCAAGTCTTTCGAGTTACTTGCTTGATGGAGTTTTTATACATTCATATGGTTGTTTTGGTCAAAACATTCGCAACGGGATCGAGGTACATCGGCCTATACAGAGTACGATTCAAGGAATTAAGGTGATGTGTTGAAATGGCTAATAGGTTCTTCTAGCTTTATGTCTTCACGCTTGACGAAAATTGGTACAAATAGGTGCACTCTTTACGCTGCACAAAAGAAAGAAGAACAGAAAGAAAGAAAACCATTGACAAGTCAAACGTGTATCCAACGTCCATGTATCCCATAGTGCCCACGACCCTATGCCATCTATAATTCAATGAACAAATCTTAACATTCCAGACGGTCATCTTTTGATAGCCAAAGCACAGTTTGTCCTTGCCCTTTCGAAACTTCCGACGTAAACCCCCTCCTACAGTTTCGCCTCAATGGCTGTCTTAATGGCTAGGGGGGACGGTTAGAGACAAACAAACGAAAAGAGAGGGCTTCATCATCAAAATCTCCCAGAAAAACTATGCATACCTTCGCAAGAGATCTTGGCGTCACCAAAGAGCATTTTTGTATTGGGCATGTAAAACATCGGGTTGGGCACATCGGCTTTCATCAACGGTCAGTGACTAAAAATGGCTGACCAAGACAGACGTGCCTCGAAAAGCAATACTGTTATCTCAAGGGACCAAAAATTGCCTACGTACCATATCCGCTCGCCATGCCGCGTTTCATAACGACGACCTGCTTGCTCTTCCATGCATGAAGGACAGGCATGCCCTCAATGGCACTGCCTTTCTCCATCGCGATGGGGTTGACGGTGTCGTTGGCTCCAATGACGACAGTCAAATCTGTGTCCGGGAAGTCATCATTTATCTCGTCCATCTCAAGAACAATATCGTAGGGAACGCTCGCTTCGGCAAGGAGCACATTGCACTGACCGGGCATGCGCCCGGCTACTGGGTGAATTGCAAAGCGCACCGTGATACCCTTTGCGCGCAAATGCGAGACGATGGACGAGATTGCGTACTGGGCCTTGGCCACTGCCATGCCATATCCAACGACTAGTATGACTGACTCCGAGTTGAGCATTGCCTCGGCCAAATCTTCCACGCTTGTTTGCGTGACTTGACCTTCGGGCGTGTACTCCTTTGCCTGAATCGGGCTTGCTAAGCCACCAAAGAGGACATTAGTGAGCGAGCGGTTCATTGCCACACACATAATGTAGGACAGAATCGAGCCAGACACGCCTATAAGGGCTCCAACGCTGGTGAGAAGTGGATTGTTCAGCATGAAGCCCTCTGCTACAAGCGCAAATCCACTGTACGCGTTCAAGACAGTGATGACGACAGCTGGAGAGAAAAGGGAAAATTAGACACACTGTCAGCATTCCATCTTGTATGTATGTTCGAGCTTTGACATCCAGCAGGTTCCTTCTTACGCATATCAGCGCCGCCAATGGCAGCTGTAGTCGTGTATCCTTTAACAAAACTGAGCACTGTGTTTGCAGCCAGTGCACCAGCAGCAATCGTGGGGCTTGCAGGACCCATGGCGACAAAAGCGCCCATCGTTGCCATGTTCGTTGCAAGCAGTCCTCCGTTAATTGCGTGTCGACCGGGGAGGATGGTTGGACGAGAAGACATTTTCCCTGCAAGTTTCATAAATGCCACAAGAGATCCGGTAAATGTGATGCCACCTAAACGGAAGGCGTTAGATAAGTCCCGTGCAGATCAAACGGGACGACATTTTGTTTTTGGGTTCTTACCTATGAGAACGCCAAGATATGCGGTGACCATATGCAAGGTTGAGATGTTCATAACATCTGTCATAACGCTACCAATGCTGGTTAAGACGGCAGCTAAACCGACAACAGAGTGCAGAGCCGCAACAGTCTGAGGAAGATCAGTTGGCGTGATCCGTTTGCCAATCAACATGCCTGCTTATGAGTAAACACATGATCAATTTGCATTTCAACCTGTTCAGGAGTTTTGAGAGGTGTTTTAAGATGGCACTGACCTGCCAATGCACCAATAGTGGCAAGTCCGGCGAATTGGGCGAGGACTTCAGGGGAAAATCCGACAGCTAACAAGCTTGCGAGCACACCAGAGCCGACTCCGAGAATTCCAAGCATATTTCCCATGCGGGCCGTAGCTTGAGACGCGAGGCCAGATATGGAGCCAATGCACAGCATTGAGCTGATCAGATACCCAGCCTGGACGAGACCTGCGGCGCCAGTGGAAGCCGCAGCTATGAAACCACCGCCAAAGACAACGGCAGGAACAGCGTAGAGCCACGGATACTCGGGAGGATCAGTAGGGCCTAGCGAGCAGTTTAGACTCAAGTCTCTATATTTCAGGCTCGTGTTTTTTTTTTTTTTTTTTTTTTTTTTTCGTGTGACAGAGCTCCGAGGAATAGGAACTGACGTACGTTTAAACATATCCAGCATTCGCTTAGTGATGACGAAGCCGCCACCGACATTGACAAATGCAAGCAAAACACTCAATGCACCGAACAGTTGAGGGATGGTGCCGGGAAGATAGCCACCTCCCAAAATAAAGAAACCGCCAATGCCTACCATGCCAGAGATAGCATTCGTCACGCTCATGAGAGGCGAGTGCAGTGCAGGGGCGACTCCCCAAACAACACGATAGCCAATCAAGCCAGCCAGACCAAAGGTAAAGGCATTCGACATGAACAGCGGACCAGTGAATTTGCCTAGGGCGAGGACACTGCCCATTCCAGCAGTAACAGTGGCTACTTCACGCGATTTCTTTTGCCAAGGCGTGATCTCGACGGGTGTAGCAAGCGGTTCAGCAGCGGTCTTGGATGGCGTGGACGGGGTTGGTGCAGGACGAGGAGCAGGAGGAATGACTTGGCCGTCAAGGGTCACGATAGAGCCGCGAACAACTTCATCCGAAAGATCAACGCCGAATTCTCCGTCCTTCGGAGACAAGGATAACAAGAACTTGGTGATATTGTTGGAATAAAGAGTAGACGACTGGGTCGGGAGACGAGAGGGCAGATCAGTGTATCCTGGGAGCAGGTCAGTTTCAGTAGATTGGAGTGGCCATGCATGTGCATGTACTCTCAAAGAGAAGGTAATAAGACCAGGCCAGACTCTCGGTGACCCAAACCTACCAATAATCTTGATATCCTTGTACATAGCCAGCTTGCCTGGCTGCGTCGCTTCGCAATTGCCACCAGCCTCGGCGGCGAGATCGACGACAACACTGCCAGGTTTCATGACATCCAAGGCTTCGGTTTTGATAAGTTTTGGTGCTGGTCTTCCAGGGATCAATGCTGTAGTAATGATGATGTCGACTTCCTTTGCTTGCTCCTTGAACAGCTTCATTTCGGCTTCGATAAACTCGTCGCTCATTTCTTTGGCGTATCCACCAGCCCCAGAGCCGTCTTCTTTGATGTCCACCTCGATAAACTCGGCTCCAAGCGACTGCACTTGTTCTCTGGCAGCGGGTCGTGTATCGAAACCACGAACAATGGCGCCCATTCGGCGAGCCGTCGCAATCGCACTAAGACCGGCCACACCAGCGCCAACAACCAAGACCTTGCAAGGAGGAATTTTGCCCGCTGCAGTAACTTGGCCTGTCAGAAACCTGCCAAACACGTTGGAAGCTTCCAGAACAGCTTTGTAGCCCGCAATATTTGCCATGCTGCTAAGGGCATCGAATACTTGAGCTCGAGAAATGCGAGGGATCATATCCATGGCAAAGCAAGTTGCCTTCTTATCGGCGATCTTGTTGACCAGGTTCTGATTCTGCGCGGGCTGCAGTAGCGATATGATAGTCTGCTTCTCCTGAATGGATTCAATCTCATCCTCCGAAGGAGCCCGTACTTTGAGAACAATGTGAGATTTTGACCACACGGCCTGCGAGCCGTGAACCAAGGTGGCGCCAGCTTTCTCATAGTCTTCATCAAGAAACTCGGCCCGCGTGCCAGCACCTCTCTCAACAAGCACCTGTGCAAAGCCCTTTTTGAGCAGGAGGGTAACGTTGGCTGGATTCAAAGCCACACGACATTCTCCAGCAAAAACTTCTTTCGGCACGCCGACTGTAAGCTGGCGATACGATGTCGTTGGTGGCGCAACTGAGGTGGCGTTATTCGGTGCGCCCGACGCTGGAGAAGCTGTTGTCACGAAAGACGTGTGGCGAACCAGCGCCAAAGGACTGCAAGCAATCAACGGCACCAGGCTTCGTTGTTTGACAGTTCCCAGTGTATTATGCCACTTCCGGCGCGAGCATATTACCACATGTGGTTTTACTTGTACGTGCAGCAGGACGATTCAGTTAGCCAACTTGTGTCAATAAAGGATTGGCCGTGAAATTGCTCCGCAACGGTCCAACAATCGTTTCATTGTACACAATCAAGACACCAAAGAGCTTGTATGATTGGAATTGCAGGGATGCCAACCTGTGATGGCTAGCCGGCATCGAGACAGCCGGAAAGCAGTTGAAGAAGAACAGCCGAGTTCGGAGGAAAACGGTTGAAAGACGCTGAATGACATGATGAAAGACCGGCATGCCAGAGGCAGATGTCATGAGAGAAACATAAGTCGTCCAGCTTAGGCCTTGGACGAGGAAAAAAGGGGCCACAGAGGAGATGATGGAGAGGTAGTCATTCAGTATCACGCGACCAATGCCGAGGCGAGAGCACGATCGGCCATGAGGTAAAGATAACAGAACTCAGTGCGGACCAAGCGGTAAAGACGTATGGGAAGACCTTTTGAGGGACGGGCCGAGCGAAGGCGACCACGATTCGACGACGTTGGTGATGGTGCAGACAACAAACCGCGAAAAAAGGGGGGGAGGGCGCTTCGGATGGTCAGGACGCAGTTGGACAGAGATGCTCAAAGCTCAAAGTGCGTGAGAGGGCGCGAAAGGGAGACAAAATGCGGTCACGAACTCACCAGTCTGGTTAGTCTGGAATTTAATGGTCTGGTAACTGGTTTGTGGTTTGCTCGCTGCTCGCTGCTGGCCACTTGACATGCATTGGAGCGCCACACATGGCCATGCTTATGCATCGAGGCATTCGAGGCCATCAATGGCTGCTGGCCCGTACCCAGGAATCAGGACTTGCACAGGTAATGCAACCCTACATTTGAGCGCATCGCGACTCGAGAGATGGTGAATCCGGCCATGCTGATTATTCTGCTCCAGCAGCCGTTGAAGCTGCGCTCGGGTCTGGTCTGAGTTCTGGTCGTCGTGCTGTTTGAGAATGTCCAGGGTCGACTTGGAGACGGGAGCCCGTCGAGCGTCTTCCTTGCTGCCCAGTGCCTGCCGAAATGGTGCTCGCTTGGAGACGAATTAATTCGCGCTTGCGTGGACGGCGTGGGTGGCGTGGAAACCCCTCCCAGCCGGAATCTGGGGAAGGTCCCACCCAGACATCACCCAGCGCACCTGCCACCACGAATCACACCACGAATCCCACCATGAATCACTTTATCGAACTTATATCCCATCCCATCTAACTCATCCATCCATCTCCCTCACCAGACCAATTCTCCTTCTGTGTCCCCTTCAGAGTGAGCCCTTTTCCATGCATACTTCGGTGCGGCGGATGCGGCGCTAGGTCGGGAGAAGACGTTCGACTGCGCTGCAGAAAACGAAGCGCGTCGGCCGACCCCTCTTTTCTTCTTCTTTCATCTTCTTGGAACACCTGATCTTGTCGTGTCCTGCCACACCCTGACTTGGCCACCCTCGGCGGTGCTACTTCGTGCCTTGATCAAAGTTCAGTAGGTGATAGACTGATCTTGGGCTGCAATTGGATCTGCAGGACGATTTGAAGGCCGCAGCACATCCAAGCCTTCATCTGCACGGTGAAGCCCAAGGATACTACGTCACCAGCAACTTTCGAGTCGCATCGAATACATTTACATTGCAAATTCACCACACTATGAGGCTGAACGTGGTACCAAGACTCTGCTAGGCAATCTTGCCATGGGTGGACCATTGGAGAAAAGTGGATGAATCCTGTCATTCTGGATCAACTGACCAAATCAACTCGACCGAATGCTTGACGTCATCATGGTATTCGTTCAACCCGACCAAATTTTCGCACCCACCGCACCAGCAACAACCTTCCATCTGAGCTTGACACTCGATATGGACCAGAGCTTTGAGAGACAGCAGTAAAAACCTGGGAAATTGGAGCGACCGGCCAGACAGGCATAAACGCACACATAAACTAGACCAATTGCCCAATCGAGCTACTCTTACACTGCCCCGAATAACACGGCGTCTCGCATCTGCCCCTGAAATCCGGCGCCACGACAAGACACTTGTCACAGGCACAGACGAGGTCCAGCGTGGTACCGTACTTTTGACCAGGATCGTTGCACAGGCAGATAAACAGGGCCGTGTTTATGCCCGTGCTGGGCCTGCCGCTACTACATACGGCGTGCGATGTAGCGCAGTAGGCATCACCGAGTTGCTTCATGGTCCATGGCTTTTCTAATTCGTGCACTTGTTAGTCAACTGTGTGCGATGACAAGACGCAGGTAAAAGATGAGGTGTATTGCGGCTCGTTGCTAGGAGCAGAGCATACTCATGGCCATGAGGACAGAAGCGCAGTACGTGTAGCCGCACTCACAATAGGCCCCGGATTGCGTGCCTGGGGCCGGCGATGATGACGCGTTGGGAGCGGCGACGGAATTACTGGCGAGGGATATGTGCGAGGCCAAGGCAAGGACAAGCAGAGTCAGAAACGGGAAGAGAGCTTTCATTGTGGAAAAAAAATTCGGCAGACAGGCCTCGATGGTCTCTGAGTTGTTGCTACAGGTTGCGGGGATCTCGTAAAGTGTCGATGTCTGCTGGGAAGATATGGCACATGAGCAACGACGACGGCGGGGTGCTGCTGCTGCAGTCGAGGCCGTTGCGAGTCTTATACATACATACATATATATCTGTATGTATGTGCATATCAAACCTTGAGTCGACCAAATTAAATCCAAGTACGCGCAATACGGACACCGTTTGCTAGGTAGTACGACATGTTGTAGGTTTCTTCATGGCAACAAACTAGAGGCTCTGCGCAAGCCTGGTACGTCTTGACCCCAACAACCATGTCTGCGCAGCGATGAGCTGCGACTGCAGAGCTGCGACGCCTTTCCACAGAGTTCTTACGAGTGCCTACTAGACTCGAAGATGTGCAAGAGAAGTGGCGGAGTGGGACAAGCAAGTTCATTTGGCAATCCATCGTCCGATTCCCTCAGGGTCACCAGGGATGACAGTGCGAGGTTTGTGTGACGACTCACAGGTGACGGTGTCGAGGACAACGAGGTGGGGCCACGGCGTCGCTGACCAATGTGCATGTGGGAAACGAACTGCCTGGTGGCAGGGGGGGCCAGCAAATCTCAGGTCTAGCGGAGAATCGCTCAGGTCTAAGGTGGGGAATTACAAATCCATTTGAGCAGGCGGTGAATAGGGAAGATATATACCTAGTATATACTAAATTATATAGTATTTTAGTGTATACTTATACTATATATATAATATTAATAGGGTTATATTATATAATTCTATTAGTATATATTTTTTAAATACTTATATATTAATTAAATTATTTAAGCTACTTTTTATTTAGAAATTTTACTATATAATTTATAAGTACTATATATATATAGAATATATGCTATTCTGCCATTCTGCCATTCCGTGGCCCACCTTGGACCTGAGCGATTCTCCGCTGGACCTGAGATTTACTGTGTGCCCTGGTGGCAGCTGTACCAGCTGTCTGGTACCACACGAGATCGATCTGCCCCGCCTAACCAGCTGCCCCTCCGTTGATGTAGGCATTTCAACCACAAACAAACTCACCTCGCGACTTGGCATCATTTCAGCGCAAACTTGCAGTCCCCCCCCTCCCCCCCCCCTCCCTCTCACCCGCGTCGGTCGGTCGGTCAATCACACATCCCGAAGCAAGTCGCTCCACGCCTCCCCTTTCTGTTCTTTTCTCCAGAATCGCCAGCATCGCCATGTCCCAAAACACGCTCACCGTCGGGACTCGCAAATCCCCGCTGGCCATGGCCCAGGCCGAGCTCGTCGTCGCCTCTCTCCAAGCTCTCTTCCCCTCCGACAGCTTCCCCATCCACGGCACCACCACGACCGGCGACCGCGACCAAAACACGGCCCTCTACAATTTTGGCGGCAAGGGCCTCTGGACCACGCAGCTGGAGGAGAAGCTCACCTCGGGCGAAGTCGACATCGTCGTCCACTCGCTCAAGGACATGCCGACCACGCTGCCGTCCAACTGCGTCCTGGGCGCCATTACCAAGCGCGAGGACCCGCGCGACATCCTCGCCATCAAAAAAACGCTACGGGACACACATGGCTGGAAGAGCGTAGCGGATTTGCCGCCAGGCAGCGTCATCGGCACGAGCAGCATCCGGCGAATCGCCCAGCTGACGCGCCGCTACCCGCATCTCAAGTTCAAGGACGTGCGGGGCAACATTCAGACGCGACTCAAGAAGCTGGACGAGGATCCGGAACTGAGTGCGATTGTGCTTGCCGCGGCGGGGCTTCTGCGCATGGACATGGGCGAGCACATTACGCAGTACCTGGACGTGGACAATGGGGGCATCTTGCACGCCGTGGGGCAGGGAGCCCTGGGGGTGGAATGCCGAGCAGGCGACGAGAGGGTGCTCGCGGCGCTGCGAAGCATTGAGGACAGAGACACCACTTTGGCGTGCCTAGCGGAGAGGAGTCTCATGAGGGAGTTGGAGGGCGGGTGCAGTGTGCCCATTGGGGCCGAGACGACGTGGGTGGAGGGGAAACTCAGACTGCGCGCCACGGTGGTGTCGGTGGATGGCAAGGAAGGGGTGGATGTGGAATTCCTGGAGACGGTGAGGTCGCGAGACGAAGCCAACGAGTTGGGAAAGAGAGCGGCGCGGAAATTGGTGAGCGAGGGTGCCGACAAGATTCTCGACGCCATCAACAAGACCCGTCCGGAGGTCAAATAGAGCCTTTTTTTTTTTCTCTTTTCTTTTTTTTTTCGTTATCCTTATCGTCGTCGTTTGTCGTGTTTTTGTTTTCCTCCAACAGGTGAAACGAACTACCCATGGTAGATCACCTCATCGGCAATGTTGACAAGGAAGCAGTTTGCTGCTCGACATAGAACGCTGTGATGTACCATGTTGTGTTCCATGTGCATGGATTTTTGATGAGACGGCAGGTCTCTAGTCCTGATATGTGCTTTGTCATGCCACAAATGAAGGGAGACGTCATGTTTGATCGCACACAAAACAAGTGCGTCATCAGCCAGCGTTGGGTGCCAGATGCCAGGCTCCTGAGCCTTTTTTGTTTTCTTTTTTTCTTTTTTTTTTTTTTTACACATGCATTCTTCTGCCAAGGCATGAGGCATTTCCTAGTTGCATATATCCCATGACACGTCTGGTCGGGGGCAGAATGAGAGACCGGAGCTCCTCTTCCCATGCTGTCGACATACGTATTTTCTTATTCTTTTGACTGCATAGCGCATTGCCAGGTTAAACTGCATGCGTTGAGGGGTCCAAAATTATAGTACCAGTACAGAGATTTTGGAAAACAACGATCCCCTCGTCTCGCCTCAAGACGAAAGGAAGAAAGAAAAAACCAAAGACAAAGAAAAACAACACCTGCCCGCGCACGCATCACCAAGGACAAAGGGAAAAAAAGAAAAAAAAACACTCCAAACGAAATAAATTTATCCGTCTATGTTGGATAACAACCACCACTTTTTTCCTTGTACACAACCCCGCCAAAGGACCCCCTACTCAGCAACAAAAGCCTTGTAGGCCTCCGCATCCATCAACTCATCATACTGCTGCGCACCCTCCTCATCGACCTCGACCTTGACGACCCAGCCGCCAGCCTTGCTATCATCCTCGGGAACCTGGTTGATCTTGGCGGGCGTCTGCTCGAGCAGGAGGTTCCTCTGCGTGATCTTGCACCGGATGGGGGCGTTGATGTCGCTCGCCGACTTGACCGACTCGACGGCGCCGACGGCATCGCCTTGGGCGACGAATTCGTCCGTCATCTCGGGAAGTTCGACATAGACGACGTCGCCGAGCTTCTCGGCCGCGTACTCGGTGATGCCGATTGTGCCGGACTTGCGGTCGGCGGAGAGGTCAACCCACTCGTGCTCGGCGGTGTATTTTTTGATGAAGGCTGTTTTTTGTTTTGTTTTTTTGTTTTTTTGTTTTTTGGCGTTAGCCCATGTGCATGCATGCTTGGAGATTAGATACAAGAAAAGTACAATGGCAAAAAGAGATAAATGAAGGAGGGGACATTGCGATCCCTCGTCCTGCTTCGTGATGGGTAGTTCCCTCGCAAAGAACGAGTTGCCCAGGGAAAGGGAGCGTGGCGGGACCAGGTCCATCTGTGAGAGAGAGGACATCTCGGCCCAACATACCCATGCGTGTGGTGGAAAAGGCGCGAACGGCAGCACGGGGAGCCGTCATTCGTAGCATCGCGGGCCGCGCGACGGCGCGCATCGAGGACAAGGCAATGGAGGCCATTTGCGTGAGAGAGTGGCGAAGGAGGATACTTTCGAGCGATTGGAGACGGCGACAGGCGTGATGTCAAGGTTGCTTGAGATGAATGGTTGAATGGGGTGGT
>SRPW01000356.1:0-24160 GCA_018360225.1 Claviceps pusilla | reverse complement strand
AAAAAAAAAGAGAGAGAGAGAGAGAGAGAGAGAGAGAGAGAGAGAGAGAGAGAGAGAAACAGCGAGAGAAAAATACGTACAATGTGTATTTTAAGTGCTCATCAATTTCCATAATGGCTGCTTGATTACCACATCGGTAGCAGTAGTTGGGTGCTAATGACGAGAAAATCACGACAAATATTAGCAAATGGACTTTGTGGACAGCACTTGTCGAGAATCATCATGGTTAAACCTCACCTGAGAAGATTGTCACCACATTGCGGTCTTGTGACCAGTTGTAGCCCTCCATAACAAGCTGATGGGCTCGAGCAATCAATGTCAAGCCATTGTTGTGGTTGAAAGCTTCTGAAATATCCTGTCCAAAAGTGTACCCTGCACCACGAGGAGAAATCCCCCAGCCGCAACGGTCATCGGGGTCCGACCACAAAAGATCGCACATGGGGCCTTCGTGAGGAACCTCCTGAATTCTGTCCAGAGATCTAATGTTGTCCAGGGTATCGATGCTGGGCGATAATCCACCGTGAAGACAAAAGATCTGGTTGTCGATGAGGGCTGTGAGAGGGAGGTAGTCGAAGACATCGGTAAAGTATTTCCACACATTAGCGTTTCCGTATTTTCGCAGGCACTCGTCATAGAAGCCATAGACTTGGGTGATTTGCCGAGACTCGTGGTTTCCTCGCAGGATGGTGATGCGCTGTGGGTATCGGATTTTGAGAGCGACGAGTAACGTGACAGTCTCGACCGAGTAGTAGCCTCTGTCAACGTAATCGCCTAGTAAAAAGACTGTCAGCGTCTAGACAAAAGGTGCAGTAATTCCGACCAGGAATCCGAACAACGCTTCATCACATACCCATGAAAAGGTAGTTTGTGTCTGGGTTGGGGCCACCAATCTTGAACAGCTCCATCAAGTCGTGAAACTGGCCATGGATGTCGCCACAGACTGTAACAGGACATTTCTAAATTCGGATTCAGTCAGACACTATTTCGCCAGTCAAAGCCATTTTTGAGCTCTCGGTTCTTGTGGCAGCGGCCATGGATATTCAGATTCAGACGTACCACAGGCTGCACATTCGACTCTTCTTGTAGGACTTCTCGGGCCTATAATATTGTAAAAGAATTAAACAGGTTAGTCAAACGAAACGTGTCGCGCGCAATCGATTGTAAACCAACGCATCAGTATCGGGGAATTCACCGTCTAAAGGAAGCGAAATAGAAGGAGAAAACAATCAGAGTAAAACAAGCCCCGTTCCACAGCTCGATTTCAACAAACAACGGCAACGGCGTCTCTCCAAGGTCATGGCTCCGAGTGCAGGACTTTTTAAAATGCCATATATTTTCAAACAACGAGTGAAAGGAGGGGGAAACGGAAAAACGAAAAACTCCAACAAAAAAAAAGACATGCCGTTATCGACAGTCAATCCCAACACATTGCTCACCTTGTCGCACAGTCTCTGGACATCAGCCTCGGCCAGCTGCTTGCAGTTCATGAGACTCTCGATCCAGCCGTCGAGTGTGGGAATGATGGCTGGCTCGTTGAGAACAGGCGATACATCGGCCGGCGCCCTACCGACATCCTCCATATTTGTATCCATCATGGAGCAATGTGTCTCTGCTCGCGGCGCGGTTTCGGGAGAAAGTTTATGAGGAGGGAGGGAGGGAGGGAGGAGGGGATGACGTTTCGGTCACGACTGGGTTGCGATGTGGGGCAGCGAGGCGGCGGAGAGAAGGAGACTTCGCTGTGGCGTGGGCGAGAGGATAATAGGTCCGTGAAAGTCTCTTTCAAGGGGCAAAACGCAAAACTGGGACAGCCACGGTTGTGTAGCTTGTCAGGTCGTGTGTTTCTCCGTGGGGGAGGAGAGAGCGAGAGGGGCGAGGGGGGGGGTTTCACTGGATGAGTTCAGTTCCGTGGGGGATGATGTCGCGAGGATGGGCAGGGATGGTGCAGAAAAAGGTTGCGAGGGTTGGACTTGGGACTTTGTTGTTGATGGCGATACGATGTGCGTTGTCTGCCGTCCGCCTGGTCTGGTTTGATGCAGCAGCCAGCAGCAGCCAGCAGCAGCCAGCAGCAGCAGCAGCGGCGGCGGCGGCGGCAGGTGGGGCTTGTGCCAGAGACGGATGAGGCGAACGTGGAAGCTCCAGTGCCGGTACACCCTGCTGCGTTTGCACTGTTTTAACACTGTAGTCCCGACCTTTCCACCTGGCACTCTGAGCACCAGATGGGGTATGGCACACTGTATACATCCAACCACAGATCTTTCCAATTGGTCTCAGGAGTCGGGTTCAAGCACTCAGTGCTGTCTGGTCGCTCCAGCCGCGGCCGCGGAGCTCCTCGCTTATTATTATTAACGTAATCTTAATCCCAGCTGCCCGGTGCCAAAATGCCAACACAACCTCGTCTCAATGTGTCCATCTGACGATCCGTCGGTCATCTCGTCGCATCTTGGCTCCCAACATCAAAACATTTCATTCATGTCGCATGCACTTCCAAGTTAAAAAACAAAAAACAAAAAACAATTGGCAGTGGTCAAGACATTCACAGCCGTCATAGCCAACCTAGCCTAGGCCAAATCGGCCACATCTAGGCCAAGCCAAGCCCGATCGGCGCAGCAGGCGACACAAAACGCCCAGCAGAGCTCTTTGATGTTCGTCCCATCTCTTTGCCCACCAGATTCTTAAAGTCCAACCCAACATCAGATAGCTTCGTAGCATGCTCCTTGGCCCTTTCCATGCATTGAGTCCAGACTGGTCCGCCCTTCTCCGTGCTGCTCAGTTGTCTGGATAGAATCATATTGAACGCCTCTACCTCTTCTTTGGCCCACTTGACGCAGGCACTCATCATGGGAGGAGGGAAGCAACTTTGGAATGTTTGCACCGTATTGTGGATGATGGTGAAGTAAACAAACGACAGCTGCCAGATGTAGAGATGCAAATCTCCTTGAAAAATGCATTGCCTAAACGTCAATGTCTGCATTAGCACGGTACCGTTTGTTGCCTGACAGGCCCGAAAAAAAAAAAAAAAAAAAAAAGGGAAGAGGGGTATGATTCAAGACCAAGTTTGCCTTACCTGGTTCTTTTGTGGATAATCACGGTCCGGGCAGCGAGGTAAGCCTCTCGGGCTCTGTCCTCAAAGCCAAGTCGGGTCAGCCAGCTGACGGTTTCTTTGCACTTGGACAGTGCATTATGCGTGGACTCGAGTTCGCGAATGATAATGCCAGCGAGTCTCGCAGCTCGCTCTTCCACCTTGAAATTGATAAAGTCTTGTGCCACCACATTGCTTCTCAACCCTCGGGCGAGGCCCTTGAGCTCTTCCACTCGAGCAACCGCAGGCTCAAACTGCTGAAGCGCAATGTCAATGTCAAGCTCATCCATCTGGCTCTCAACCCAGCGCAGGTTCTGCTGCTTGCCGTCGACGTCAATGAGCATGTCCTTGATATCAGACAACGTTTCCAACAGTTCAGTCTTTTGCAGCAGACCAGGATCTCGTGATGCGAAGTAGTTGATAGTTTCTCTGGCCTTGTTATTGGCTTCCATCTCTGACTGCAAGCCCTTGCGTAGCTCCTCGACCGCTTTTCGCACGTTGAGAAGCAGCGTCTTCTTCTCGTCCGCCTCCTGCTTCTCTGTTCGATAAATGAACGACTCCTGGCCACCACCACGAACCATGATGGCGTCGGCAAGTTTGTTCCTCCCTCCTGATGACTCGGCCGTGCCAGGCATGTCTACAACTTCGATATCCAGCAGCGACCAGCAGCGATCGGCGACCAATTTGACCATGGGTCCTCGAGCATCGGTTGGCGCATCAACTTTTCGTTTCTTCCTGGATGCAATCAAAAGGTGATCATTCAACAGGAAAATCTGCATGGCCCGTCTTGACTTGTAAGTGGCATTGTCCAGCTCGACCCACGGTCCAGCATTCTGGACCACATGACGACCAGCCGCGTTGGGTAAAAACTTCTGCGATCCCTCCACGTTCTTATACAAGGCCTGCATCTGCGAATTCCACAGCGCGCTTCTATCGGCAACAGAGCTTCGCTTGTCTCGCTTGCTTAAGCCGGGCGGTGTCTCGCCCGAGATGGTGGCTGGTTGATCGTTTTTCATGGACGCGGCCCGAAGCGCAGTCGTATTCGTCTTGAGCTCAGCCATCAAGTTGCGCAGCGCCCTCATTTCTGCCTTGAGCTTTTCGGCTTCCTTGCTGATTTTGATGAATTGAGTTCGATTCTGCAGAATATTCTGCTGCAGATCAGCTGTGGCACGGTCCTTTAACTTGCGAAGCGAGCGTTCAAACTCTCGAATCTGATCGTCGGTCGCGTCTCCTAGTACTGCCGAGACGTACTGATCCGGAACCAGGTTGGGATCGCGCAGTGCCTTGATATCAACAACCGGTGCTGCTCCTCCTCGCGAGGGGGGCGGCAGCTGGTCTTGGTTCTCGTAGTGGGACATGGGCGGAATCATTGGAACAGGGGGAGCCGTCGGATCAAAGTCTGCAGGGAGGTTGTTGAAGCGGGTAGAGTATCGTTGTTTGACTAGATCAGATGTCTTGGTGAAAGTGAAGTTAGCTGGACAGTGCCTTGGGTCGAATGTCATAGGATACCAAATCATCTATTGGACTCAGAGAGAAAAGCAAGCAATACCTTTCCGCCCGCCATAGGGGGAGGCCGAAGTCTTGGTCTCGGCACCGACTCCGGCACCAGCGATGGAGCACCCACGAGAGCGGCATCACTCGGCATAGGATCAGATATCTGTTTCGGGGCGCTGATGATGGGGCGAGCCGGCCTGCGCTTCTTCCCGCTACGAAGCGAGATCTTGCTTCGTTCCTCCGACATGCTGGGCTAATTGAAGAGGTTTTGGTATCTGTGTGTGCTTCAATTCGAGCCTGGCCCGATGCCCTGCGCCCTGGCAGGTGAAAATGTATCGATGAGAGGTGATTGTCACTTGGAGGTGGAATGAATGGGCGGTGGTGATGGCGGCGGTGATGGTGTTGGCCAAAGGGTCATCCCTGCAAGCAAAGCTATCCCGAGCCCGAGGTTCTTCCGTCGTCGCCCGTTGCCCTCCAGCTCTTGCTGTTTGGCAGTGGGCACCGTGGCCAATGCTCGATGTCGTCAGGAAAAAAAAAAGGAAAAAGAGCAACAGAGAAAAAAAAATCGGCCAAGCTGCTTCGGACGGGCGCACCCGCAAAGCAAAGGCTGTGTAGACTGTGTAGACGGAAGGCGTCACCTTTCTTCAACTATCGACTCGCTCCTCCTATCTGACATCTCACGACTTTGGATTTTCTCATCACCTCACCAGATACACGCGATAGGGACTTTGATTGTATCTCGACTATCCTTCTTTTCCTCGCTTACACAAGAAAAAACGGCCCAGAGCATCTCCCGCATCAGCAGTTGCACGACTGCCCTCCCAGCGAAAAATGGTTCAAACGTCGACTGTAGTGACGGCAACTGTCGCGGCCGCCACCACAGCCATCGTCGGTATGTTCGAAACCTTGTGCGCATCTTTCGTTTCCCTTTTTGCTATCGTTTTTTTTTTTTTTTTTTTCAGGATGGAGGTGTCTTTTTTTTTCAATACCATTGCATCTTTCCTCGCAGATGGACGAGGCATAGTCGATTTTTATTTTTTATTTTCGCTGATGGGCTGACGGCAACCTTTTCTCAAAACTAAATAGCCTACGCCGTTTATTTTGACTATCGGCGACGAAGTCATGCCGAGTTCCGCCGAGAATTGAGACGAAACGAGCGCAGACAAGTTCGTTCAGAGAAGGAAGAGGCCGAGGCTTCAACACGCGCTCAACGAGAAGCCATTAAGCGTAGAGTCGATGAGGCCAAGGAGGAGGGTTTCCCTGCTGGCGTTGAGGAGCGTGAGGCATACTTTAACGAACAGGTCATGTCTGGAGAGATGCTCAGCTCGGACCGTACGTCATTGCTGTGACCGGCGGACCCCCGTCCCTCCGTTGTTCTTGCAAACGAGACCTGTTCAAAAGCTAACATTGCTGCATCAAAGCTTCGAAATCCGTGGAGTCGGCTCTTGCCTTCTACAAGGGTCTCAAGGTGTATCCTGCTCCAGGTGACTTGATCAAGATCTATGACAGCACCGTTCCCAAGGTTCGTCTTTTACGGTCCAGCTTATTTGTGCAAATTCTTGCCCATTCGTCTTTATGGTTCTAACATTTTGTTTGTTCTTCCCTGCAGCCAATATTAGACATCCTCGCCGAGATGATAGCTTACGACTCCTCCCTCGACATTCGATCCCGACCCACCAGTGGCATCAACCTTAGCGACATTCCCACCGTCGGCCTCGACTAAGAACATGAAGCCCGCGCCATTCTATACCATGTCTAAATCGGCACTTGAGTCGTACAGCTTTGGCAGAGGGATGACCATTCCCACCCACTTCTGGCGAAAATTATCCATGGCCCTTTGGGCCCTTTGGTGCATTCTCCCATTCCAAGCTGTTACCAGTCCAAGAGGCGCCCCCTCAGCTGGTATAGAGTTCCCGAAAATAATACACCACACGCACGCGCACACACGTAAAGGAAAAGGAAACAAGGCAGTCCACCTGCGAGAGGGAAAATGGATGCACGAAACAGGACGAGAGGCAATACGTCCTTAGTGTACGATATTTATATTTGGGTTCTTTTACTCTGCGAAATAGAGCTTTGTGTAAACAGCTCTGGACAAAGTATTGCACCGCCATGAAAAGTGGAAAGACGTCTGGGAATTAGCCGAGGCATCCATCTCTCTTTTCTTTTTGTTTATTTTATTTTATTTTTTTCCCTTTCCCTGTTTCTCCATGGTTACATTGTGGTTTTGCAATTTTTTCACGAACCGGGTTTCTTTCAAACATGTGATGCAAAAGTCCAATTTAAGTCGAGTACCATGACAAAAAGTGAGGGGAGGGCCTAGGGAAATTGGAGGTGCGAATCAAAACTTGGATATATTGAGATTTTACGTTGCAAAATGTCTGCTATTTTATATTCTTTCTTTTGTCTCTTCCGAAGGGCCGACCACTCCAACCCCCCCCCCCCCCCCCCCCAGAACTCGGCATCACCAGCTCTCTGGGGGTGGTGCCTCCCGAACCACCACATTCTCAATCTTTCTGCCCTTTCTATCCACACGGTCATCTCGGGGATCGAATCCCCCGTTGCCCCATAAGGCCCACTCGGGCGTCGGCTCGCCCATGTAATCCTCTGGTGTCCAGTCGCCGTCCGGCCCCCTCTCCTCGAGAAGGTCAAAGAACTTGTCATAGTCGATATGCGTATGCCACTTGCCCTGGACGAGAAACCGCTCGCTGGCAAGCAGGATGCAACAGCTATGGGCGTGTTCGGCGGCGATGCCGTACCGGAGACCTTTCTCCTGGAGGCGCTTCTCGAGGGCCTTGACGAAGTCGCACACTTCCCAGTAGAAGGGGACGTTGGACATGCTGAGCCCCGCATTCGACGAGGTGGATGTGCCGCAGTAGGTTACGCCCTTGACTTCCACGAAACAGGGGAGACCCCGCTCGACGAGCTGCGCGTACCCTTCTGCCTCGTCTTCGACGTTGAAGCCCTTGACGAGGGTGAGGCGGAAGACGGTGCGGTGGCGGAAGCGCTTCTCGCG
The DNA here is from genome assembly GCA_018360225.1 of Claviceps pusilla. Classification (NCBI taxonomy): domain Eukaryota; kingdom Fungi; phylum Ascomycota; class Sordariomycetes; order Hypocreales; family Clavicipitaceae; genus Claviceps; species Claviceps pusilla. The sequence continues at coordinate 16,571 of SRPW01000356.1, read as the reverse complement.
CAGAATGTCGAGACATTGCTGGAAGCGCTCCCAGAAGTCGCGGTGGAGGGGTCTGTCAATCTTGCGGAGGGAGTCCTTGTTGGAGGCGTCGATGGAGACGTAGAGCTGCGTCACGGCCTTGAGGGCGGCGAGCTGGTCGGGGTGCTGGGCGTTGCATACGAGGAAGGACGAGATGCGCTCCGCGTGAAGCATGGCGAGGAACTCGTTGATGTGCGGGTAGAAGATGGGCTCCCCGACCAGGGACAGCGCACAGTGGCGGATGCGGAGGGCCTCGGCGTAGCGCTCTGCTCGGACACCGGGCACGCCTCGCAGCATCTTGATCTTCTTGTAGTGGCCCTCCTTGACGCCTTCAAAGATCATCTCGGGGGGGTCGACGATCCAGCGCCAGGTGGTGCCCACGGGGTTGGTGCCGTGTCGCCAGCAAAAGACACACTTGTTGGAGCAGGACAGCGACGGCGTCGTCTCCATGCACTGGTGCGAGTTGATGCCGTAGAGCGAGTACTTGTAGCAGCTGCCTCGGCCGCGCAGAGCAGACTTTGTCCAGCGACAGATTTTGACCCCCGAGTGGGATCCGACGATGGAGTAGCCTTGCTTTGTGAGGGCCGCGTAGGTGGGCGAGTTTTTGGCGACCATTTCCTTGAGCACGGGGGCTACTTGCGTGGTGCGCTTCGTCTTTTTCTTCGTCGTCGTCGTCGTCGTCGTCGTCGCCGCCGCCGCCGCCGATGAGGATGATGATGAGCCATACGAGGTGAAGTCGATGGCAAGAGGGGTCTTGCTGCTTCTGTTTGTGCTGTTCTCGGTCCCCGACGAGGTTTGGAGCATGCGTCCGAGGTCCTCCACGTCGTCCAGCGGCCGAGACGACTCCCTGTCTTCCCCAGAACTTTCATCTTCGAACAAGATTTCGCCGTCATCTTCGCCAGCCACATCTTCGGCGTCGCTCTCGACTGCGTCCCCGCTTCCTGGTGCGCCTTCGCCCAGACTCCCCGTCCGCGCCACATGAGCAATAACCTCTTGTACGCCCAATGTCCACTCGTCAAACCTTTCAGCGTGGTCTCCCTTCATGTCCCCCGTACCGACAGGATAGGCGCGTTTGCGCGCAGTCAATTTGGACATCCACTTGTCGAGCTCCTTGGCCTGGAAGCAGTAGCCCTCTGCTTCGTCGGGCCAGCCCTCCTTGTCCCCGAACCCAAAGACCGAATAGCCGAGCAAAGGTGCCAGAGGAGCCGTGTCGATTCTGAAGTCATGATGCGTCTCCTCGAGATGCTGCAGAAGTGTGTCATTGATGGTGTCGATGTTGTAGCTCGGCAGCAGGAACAAGTAGAACAAGTACGCATTCTCGGCTGACTTGGCAGGGCTGACAAAAAAGTCCTCAAAGTCAATGTCCGCCAAATCGTGCAGTTCAGGCGCGAGAATCCGTCGTCCCGTGTCCTGGGAGAGCTGATCAGTGGATCGCGTCAACGTGTGCAGGTACTGTTGCGCAATCTTTTCCGTCTTGGTCGTGACTGAGGAGAAGAAGATCAAGACTTTTACGGGCCGGCCCTTGTCGTGGTGCTCCTTGTCTTCTTCTCGCGTTGGCTTTTTGACCATTCCACCCTTGATCCTGCGAGGCCCGTCCGATTTTGTGCCGGCCTTACCGGCGGCAACCGCATCGGGCTGGTTTGTCGCATCCTCCGGGACAGCTTTCTTTTGCAGAACCTCCGGCAGTGCCTTCAGGGGTGTAGGTCCTTTGTCCTTCTTGTGAAGATGGAGTCGGATCGCAGCGAGGATTGCCAATGCGCAGAGTATGAGTGGCATCCTGTTTTTGTGCCAAAGCTCGACAATGTCTTTGATTTGTTTGCGACGAGTTAGCACATACAACGTCGCATATGTTGCGAAATCTGGAACCGATCGAATATTTCCCACATACCCTCAAACGTAACATTCGAGCAACCACTGAGCAAACCCTGTAAAGGGTCCGTCTTCGGACAGACGCGGCTCATAATTTTTTTTTTTTTTTTAGCCTTTGTGTTACCTTAGGCGTTGTCGAGGGGCTACAAAAGGCTGCGTGGTTGATTTCTTTTCACCATCACCACGTCCTGGCTGGAGCGTTTGGCGGGGGATGCTGCAGACCGTGGTGGATTTTTGCTTATCGATACGAAAATGACGGGACCAGAACAATAGGATACCCCACACCAGCCATACCAGGTTTGGCTGGTCAGACAATGAATTCTCCGAGGGAGTAGGTAATTAGAGAACTCTTTGTGATCATACTCATTGTCTTTACAAAGGTTGTCCTATTTGTCCGCTTCATTAATTATGGCTCCTTTTTGACAAAAAAGAGAAAGAAGAAAAAAAAGAGAGAAGAAAGAAGAAGGCCACTCCACCGTCATTGTTGTCCACTGCCATTGAGACTAGCAACTGTTTCTCAAATCCAAATCAATTAAACACCTCTTCCCGGTAGAATCTCGCGCCGCACGATGGGAGCAATTCCCGGCCCTTCGAAGTTCAAGTACTTTTCAGGGCAATGCTATTGATTCCTTGCTAGCAACATGTGAGCAATCGCACCCACCGCAGATATGTGCCCCAAGGTGAAATAAATGTGCTCAGGCCGCACCCCACGTCGTTCACGACAAAAGCTTGGCAATATCCCCCATCCTCGTCTCCTTGGCCGCCTTGCCTTTCTTTTCCTTTTCCTGAAATGCCTTTGTGACCAACTTTCTCTTTTCTTGCTGAATATTCAACACTCTGTCTTCGACAGTCCCTTCCACGACCAGCCTCCAAACCGTTGTCTCCTTGGTTTGTCCGAGTCGGTGGACTCTGTCGATGGCCTGGTCCTCAATGGCGGGGGCCCACCCTGGAGAAGGTCAGTTCCTAAAAGGACGGAAAGAAAAAATGACAGGAAAAAAAAAAAAAAAAGAGGATGCTAAGGAGAGTGTAGAATATCAACAGGAAATAACGCAACGTACAGCTGTCTAATAAAATTACCGTATCTGCAGATACGAGGTTCAGTCCAACACTACACACAGCTAAGCTGGCAAGCATGATTCGTGTCTCGGCATCAGTGTCCAGGGCTCGAATAGCCGCATCTCGCTTTTCTGCATTCATGCTCCCGTCCACTCGACAGTACTTGATACCGGCGTTGTTGAGTTCATTCTGAACAATGTTCAAGAATGACGTCCACTGTGAGAATATGACAATCTTGGACCCAGGATTGTTCAGTGTAGCGCGAATGATTTGCATGGCGGCCAGAGTTTTGGAGCTCTGAGTCGTCATGTCAAAGTTTTCATCAAAAGCCGTCTCCTCTGCCGGTTCCAAAAGACAATCTTCGGACAGTTTGTTCCTGCACAGGGGACACTTGTGCTGAATCTCGATGGCTCTCGAGATGCAGGCCCGGCAAAAGACATGTTTGCAGTTTGTAATGACTGGGCCCGTGGGGATTTCGTAGCATATAGCGCAGTCCTCCTGGTTGTCAATGTATAGTCGCAGAGCATGTCTGAGCAATGACGTATTCTTTTCATCAAAAGGCACAACATCTTGATCTTCAAGAGATTTCATCAGCTGATTGATCCGGTCCTGACACAGCATCCAGTGGTTACACCTTTCCATACTGTTAGCGGCATGTTCCGGTCGTCTTGCTTGTGCGGGAAAAGCAACTTACGTCTGGCGAAGCCGTAACAGTCGTTCTAGGACGCCTTGAATTTGTCCGTTTCGCCCTGCAGCCTTGGCTTGATATTCCGCAAGTGCACCACGAGCTTCGTCACTGCGAATGGGGTCAGCATTAAGATGAAAAATAAATAAAAGAAAAATAAATCAATGAATACACCGTACATACAGAAGGGCGTCGTATCTACGTTTTTCTTCCGGGTGAAATGTGACATGGTGTAGATATTCCTTCTTCGGCGGCAGTTTCAAATCGACAAACTTCATGTCCTTCTTTCGCCTGAGGCAAATGTCCTGCATCAGTGCTTGCAAGATTGCCTCTGCACTGGGGTCATTCGCTACCACCTTTCTCGTCACCTTGGTGTTGAAGATTCCAGGCTGTTCGATACCTCCAGTGATGTGTAAAAACTTGATCAGAGAATGCAGATCCCTCACCGAGTTGATGCTAGTAAACTCATCAATCAGTATCGTAACAAACCAAGAGCTTTAGGCATGCTCAACACGTACATTGGCGTGCCAGTCAAGACCCATCGGGACTTGGCGGGAATGGCACAAGCAGCCAGAGCAACTTTTGTGCTGGCATTGCGTATGATGTGACCCTCATCGAGAACAACACGCTTCCATTCAATATTGCTCGACAGAAGAACCTGAGGCACCTTGGGATCCTTTTCACGCGCAAGTTTCCCGTAGCTGGTAATGACTACATCGTATGTCATCAGTTCTTTGGCGGTCACGGTCTTGGGCCCATGGTATATGAATACACTTGGGAGGTATTCCGGCTTGACGTGGCGTTCGATTTGCTGTTTCCAGTTGCTCATGACACTAACGGGGGCAACAATCAACGTCGTTCCCGAACCTCCTGTCAAAATCAGGCTGATGATTTGCAGAGTCTTACCAAGACCCATGTCATCTGCTAGGATGCCACCAGAGAACAGGGCTGGCGGCGATTGACTGACAAATTCTGTTGCCGCGTTCCAGTAGTAACCTCTGCTGTTCTGCTTCCATAACTGAACAATATTGCCCAGCTCTTTGGTCGGCAATGCTGGGTTTTCCTTGGAAGACATCCATGCCAGACCCTTTTTTTTTTTTTCAAAAAAAAAAAAAAAAGAAAAAAAAAAAAAAAAAAAGGATTCTTAGCAAACCATCAACCAACGACAGTAAGATTGTTCAATGAAAACACAAACCTGAAGTTGATACGGCAGCAGAGTTGCTTTAAGAGCTGCTGGCTGTTCGCAGCTTGGCATTTCAGACAGATATTTCTCGTCCATGGCAAACGGCTTGATTGCATCAGCTCCACTACCGAGCTCAACTGACTGGCTTTTCTTCAATATATCCTCCAGTGAGACCTCGGGTTCATGAATGCCGTCTGTGCCAAATCCATGCGTCGAGCGGCCGGCCGTTAAGCCCATCATAGTTCTCCGAGACTCAGCTTCTTTCCTGGTTTGTGTCAGTTCAGTCGCCTTGATGAGTTTGTCAGCTTTGAGCTTTTGCTCTATTCTCGCGCGGTCTTTCTGATTGCTGGGTCCGTAAAAGGCAAGTCTTATAGGACAATCGAAATTGCCCTTGTATCCAGAGAGAGACGCCTCGATAACAATGTCTCCAGAATCCTGAGTCGCTGTCAGTATGGAAATTTATGAGAGTGGTCTGTTTCGATCCGCTCACCAAATATGGTGCAAGTTTCTGGACTATCTGCCGCGGCAAGTGTCCAATTTGTCGGGACATAACGTTATCCACGCGGATGGCGTTCCTGTCATACTTGACTGAACATTAGAAACACCATGAGCCGAGAAGATCAGGAGCCGCAAAAATCCGTACTTCATTATCGGGTTCTCGGTGACACAGGACGACCTCGCCAGGAGATGCATGGCCATTGTAATACTGGACGCCAACAATCTTGGTATCTGTGTGCAAGTGAATGTTAAGACATGACAAAAATTCTCAAGTAAAAAGGCATCATTGGCTGGTAGAATGAAACACTCACTGAAAATGCCGTATAATTCTCTCGGTGGCCCGTCATCATCCTGAGTAAGGTCCAAGACCTCGTCCTCGTACAGCGCCGTTTGAGAAGAGCTCATCGGCTGACTGGACGACGTTGAGGAATGGTCACGCAGGGGCGACGAGGTGTAGACGGACGATCCGCCCAAACCCGTCGAGAAGGTCCCCGAGACGGGCGACTGTCGCTTTGCTCGCGGCTGCGACTCAGAATCTCCGGTGAGATCAACGACATCCCGAAAGATCCGTTTTGGACGGCCAGACATCACGACTCCTATACGTGAGCGCCAAATGGACCTCGTAAGTCAATTTGGTGTACTTCTTACCGCCCGGGCCAATGGGAACGGAATCCCACCTACAATGGTTTCGTCTCCGGAAGCTAAGGAATTAAGCACTCTACGAAGTAGCGCAGCCAGAGCAGATCCTTAGAAAACACTTGTTTCAATTCTCGAAACGAAATTACATGCATTGGCAGTGCTCGCGACTAGCGCCCTCGTTTGCTAGACACGGTTGACGCGCGCCGTCACGTGCTAGTAGACAAAGTGTGGCTTGCAACACCGACAGCCGTCGGACCACTTATTCACGCTCGTTTCGGCCTAGCCTCAATCACGCAATCGATGAGCCCCCCCCAAATGGCAGGATATGAATAACAACGACATCCTGTGGACGCATGTTTTCGTTTCCTTCAACCTTCATCTTCAACTTGGAAACCATCTATGGCCCTGGATGGGTTTGTTCCAAAAATGAGCTTTCATTGCATTGCCTATCAAGTATCAGGATCTTGTCATGAGACGTCGCTGACAAACGTTATCCAAAACACCATACCAGGGCAATACTGCAGCTGCCAAAAGGGCGCCGGCACAGAGAAACAAACCCTCGCAACGCAGCAAGGCGGGCGAGTGAAGAACCATGGCACAAGGAAACGAAACGCTGCAAAGCAAAAGAGAAAAAAAAAAAAGAAAGGAAGAAGAAGCAAAAGAATCAAAAAGAAAAAGAAAAAGAAACGTCGACGCCAGTACCCGCGCACAGCACGATTGTACATCATCCTCCCGTCTACTGCTTCAAAAGACGACCATACGCTGAGTAATAGTTGCAACCAGGCACATGACTACTCTTGCCTGTTCTCTCGTCAAAGATGTGGCACCCCTCCTTAGCTACGTTGGGAGGGGTGTATACTGACCGGATTGCTGGTTAGTATGTCTGCGAAGTGCGTGTACTGGAGGATGGGTAACGTCTCACAGTGCAAGGAGACGGCGAAGTCGCTGCCTCTGTTGGAAACGCGATGCAGACCAAGCTCGTCGGCCATGTAAGTGACACCATTCTTCTCGTATGTCTTTTCGGAGATGATCTCCATAGGTCCTGGCTCTGCATCTACGTCGGGGAAGGCATAGCGTGTTTCCGTCAAGCTACCGTGCAAAATCTTCATCAGGCAATGAGCATTGCCATGATCATGGATCGGGCTTCCTTTTCCAGGACTCCACACGAGGACCAACTGCACAACGCCCATCAGTTCCCAGTTGCAAGAAGACGCAGCGAAAACGGTCTCTCTGGATCAAAATCAACTTACCAAGTTGCTCTTGCCATTTCCCTCATCCACCAGATTACGGGTGTAGCCGCGGCTGGCGTCACCGAATGCATATTTCCCCCACTCCATCGGGTTGCTATAATAATTCTTCATGAGTTTGGTCAACAAGGATACATCGACATCGTCCGAGGTCAAGCCTGATGACGGGCCAAGAGCCTTCTTCATGGCCAGCACGAGTTCCTCGAACTTGTCGGCGTGGGGCAAGCCGCAAGCACAGTTGCTGCTGGTGATGGGCAGAGCACTTGAGATGACGTCGATGGCCATTATGGATCTTTGTTAATGATACAATGGAGGTATATGATATTCTGGACTGAAGGTAGGTATAGTGATTGAGGCAATGTTTTGTTTTTCGATCTTGAGCATCCACGAAGAAGAGGACAACACATCAACGGCAATAACAACAATGGCTCCCTTATCTGTGGACAAGAGAGGGGGCATGGCCGACACTACCTATCGCTGGCACGCTGCACCGTTCCGGTCACCTGAATGCTTTGCCGCGTCGGTGAATAGTATTGCCGGCGTACGATGGTGGGGTATTGTCACGAAAACATCCAGACTTTTTCGCCAGGGCAGGAGCGACTAACCAAAAGGGTTGAATGACTCCTACCGGGACAGGGGTGAAGCTGGCTGATGCGACAAGTTGACGCGACGTGGTTGGTCACAAGACCGAAAAAGTGGACTACCCCCACCTACGAGCCAAGCGATATCTACGCAATGAATTTCAAAGGAAGAACCAGCTTGAGAAAATTGAAAGAAAAAAAAGGAAGAAAGAAGAAAGAAGGAAAAAAAAAGAATTAAAGTACAAAGAATACCGAGGCTGGAAGCACAAAGGTAAGGGCCGCTTGTGAGGGGGGAAAATATTGGTAATTCATGTTTGGATGCCCCACAAATTTCGTCCTTGAGCGCGCGACAGTGCGGGAGTTGGGACTCTACGCCGACATCGGGGTGTTCCCGCTCGCAAATGATAAATGGCTCAAATGGCCCGAGTCTGGCTTATGCGGCATGTTATAGTCATGAGAATGAAGCCCAAACAAAACGGATATGTTCGTAGAATCGCCATGTCTGAGAACTACCATGTACCCCTGAACTAAACCGCAATGGTGCGAGCCGCTCGCCTCAGCAACCGACGGCGCGAGACTTGGCCTAGCACCAGTGGAAAGAGGAAGATGAATAGCTCGACCAATCATTCCCTAACATAAGGTGAGAGATACCTGCATTGCCTTTGTGCAACATGTTTTAACACTTTCTAGTATCACAATATATTTCTTTCTATCCCCGTCCGTCCAGTAGATGTGATGTGAATAGCCATGGCACGCGCCTGGCGCCGAGAGGCCAACCCCGCGACGCCTCCGTCGGCAGTCGGTCGCGGATCAGGGTTCGGAGGCCGGAGGCCGAAGGTCGGAGGTCGACAGCCAACCCAAGCGCCATTGTGCAAACAAGGGCGCACGCCACGACGGCACCGAAGCGGCGAGCCTAGTTGTATTTTGCTTCTGGCAGCTGGTGGTACAGAAGACGCTGGATCCCAGGCAAACTTTTATGTACCTCTTGTCCAGGGGATTTCATCCCGTATGTGCCCGAATTTTTTTTTTTTTTTTTTTTTTTTTTTTTTTTTTTCTGTTTAGGCACCTTTGTACATGGTGTTGTAGGTTCCGAGACTTTTCCACCATAATTTGTCTTTTACAATGCAGGGGCTCAAGGAGAATCCATGTTTTCTTCTTCTTCTTTACTTTCTTGATTGTTTCTTGTTTCTTATTTCTTTTCTTTCTTGTTTCTTGCTTCCACAGACACAAGAGACATGGCGACCGCGCGAACGTCCGCCTCAAACTCGACATGTATCGTGCCCCATGGAGAAGCTACCTCTGACGACGGATCGGGACGCATCCATGGCGACAACGACGACATGGCCGAAGATGCTGACCTCGCGAGCGAAGAACCCTGCAGGGCTATTTCCAAAGAGGAGCGAGGCTGGAGGCGCGTTGCGTGCAATTGTCCTCCGTCGTGCGTGTTGAACCCGTCGTAGATGATTATGTTTAGCCGTTGAAAAAAGAAAGAACGAAAAAGAAAGAAAGAAAGAACGAAAATAAAGAGAGAGAAAAATATCATGGCTTGATAGCTAACAGAAGCACTCCATCACAGATGCTTCGCCATCAACATGGGCACAGGCGTCGTATCCATGACCCTCCACGGACTGCCGTATAATGCCCCATGGCTCCAATACACCAGCTACGTCATCTTCGGTCTCAATGTATTCCTCTTTTTCGCGTTTCTGGGCCTCTCTATTGCCCGGTACACCATGTATCCCGGGACATGGTGGGCCATGATTTCGCATCCAGGACAGTCTTTGTTTCTGGGCTGTTTGCCCATGGGGTTTGCAAGTGCGTGTTTTTATTCTCTCTCTCTCTCTCTCTCTCTCTCTCTCTCTCCCTCCCTCTCTCTCTCTCTCTCTCTCCCCTTGCTTCTCTTTTACCATGAATTTTCTTTCCCGTTCGTCCATTCTTAGTCGTCCTGAGACTGATTGAACCGTTTCTCCCCCAATAGCCATCATCAACATGATGGTCCTCTGTTGCAAACATTGGGGCCCGTGGCTCGTACACCTCGCCTGGCTGTTCTGGTGGATCGATATTCTCCTCTCCGTGGCCACAGCCACCAGCATACCCTTCATAGTTATACGCGTCCATAAGCCAGCCCTGAGCAGCACCACGGCCGCGCTGCTGCTGCCCATCGTCCCGGCCGTTGTCGCGGCTGCCACGGGCGGCATCCTCGCCGAGGCGCTGCCCGATCCTGAACGCGCGCTGACGACGCTCGTCGTGTCGTACATTCTCTGGGGTCTCGGTGAATGTCTGTCCGGCTGCGTGCTTGCCCTGTACTTTCACCGCTTGGTCGTCCACTCCCTCCCGCCCAGAGAAGTGCTCGTCTCCGTGTTTCTGCCACTTGGTCCGCTCGGTCAGGGTGGTTTCGGCATCCAGCAGCTGGGGAAAGTCGCCGTCCGGCTTCTGCCCCGGACGCACGTCTTTGGAGCCGTTGGTGTGGATTCGACGCGTGGCGCGGAGACTCTGTATATTATCGGCGTCGTGATGGGCATGATGCTGTGGGGATTTGCCCTGGTATGGTTGTGTTTCGCACTCGTTAGTATGGCAACGGTTCGAGATTTGCCCTTCAATATGAGCTGGTGGGGATTCACGTTTCCCCTTGGTGTCTGGGCCAATTGTACCGGTATGCTGGCCGTCAATCTGGACAGTACATTCTTCAAAGTAGCCACCACTGTAAGTTCATGTTCTGCCCTTGTAGCTTGTCAAGCAATCCCGGCTACACGTACACACACAGTTTGTGTCAACTCCACTGTCGCCTGCCAACTGAATCGAATCCGGGCCAATAGATCATATCACTGTTTGTGCTTTTGCTCTGGATCATGGTTAGCTGTAGAACGATTGCGAGCGGGCTTTTTTGGCGATGAATTTTCAAAATTCCAACGAGTTTCGCTCATCCGTGTTCAATATGCGGGCATTGGTGGAATTTGTAGTCGAAGTTGAATCATAGACGGCTTGAAGTTGAGTTGGCAAAAGGAAAATAAAAGAAAAAGGAAAAAGGAAAAAAGAAGAAAAAGAAAAAGCAACACGAAAGGGTAAAAAGGGAGACCTTGAGTTAAGACGAGAATGAAAAAGTGGATAGATTCACATGACATAATGGCTGCAGCGAATGGTGTCAGAGTGGTCAAATCCGTCTATCGTTGAATCGGTATCTTTGACCAATGCAAGAATGAAATAAAAGAAATAAATGACTCTCTTGTACGCCTTGCTTTTTTCGTCCTTGAATACACGCACTGCTCCCTCAATGCCTTTGAATGGACTATACCATCCAATTAGATATGTTTTGCCAAAAGTCTCCCGCAGGTATATAGACAATTCTCTCCTTCTTTACTCCCGCCTCTACTTGAGCCATCGCGCGTATGCCCAGCGTATTCTTTCAAGGGCTTTTGTTTGTACCTGCAAGCCTTTGATATTGGACAAGTCGTCGAGATCCTCCAAGAATTCCTTTTGAGTCTCACGTGGCATCAAGTTGCCCAAGCTGCGAAGTACGTGAACCTCGCACAGAAGCAGCCCGTGGTCCTTGTATGAGAGCACATTATTTTCCGTCGGTCTGGCCTCCGATAATATTCTGTCAATGTTGCGTAGAATTCGGACAGCCCGGCCCGATTTCTTGTCTCGCCGGAGACCGCTCCGACCGCCGAATATGCCACGTAGATACTGGATCAGGCCAATCGAGACGAGCACACCTGGCGTCAAGCCCACGAACCCGAAAACCAGCTCTTGACTTTTCAACAATGAATCAATGCCCGTCATGGCCACCTCTAAATCCACCTTGGTCTTTTGCACCTGGATAAGCAACGACCGCACGAGGTCTCCACGGACAGCGCCGACAAAGGGGCTCCGTAGATCCCGTTCGTACGCCCTCAGCACCGGAGTCACGTCTCCCTCGGCGACCTTGCTGCGAATGTCGGCTAGTTGCGCCTCAGTAACAGTCGTAGTTCCTGTACCAACGGCAAAATGTGGTTTGTCCTTGGCAAAATCGACAACCATTCGCTCAAGACTTTGGCGGTCAGCCTTCAGGCTATCACGGCTCATGATGGCGATCTCACTAGATTCATCATGCCGGATGGTCTTGATGACCTTTTCAGTCGGCTCCACAACCCAATTGAACCAAAAGTCTCGAACCGTGCCGCCAAGATTCGTGATCCAACTGACGATTTGATCTTGACGGTTCACAAGAATACGCAGAATCGTTGTCGAGGAAAGAACACCCACGAGAGTGGGCAGCCAGTATCGGACGATTCTCCCCGGTCGACCATTCTCCTTGACAAGGGTTGACATGCTGTTGGCATACTGCGGCAGCGTCTTATCAATGATGCGCAAAAGTCGACGAGAGAGAACGGCGGGTCGATCCGGATTAATACTATCTTCCAAGTGTATTGAAAGTTCCGGATCCTCCTCGACGCCTGCAAACACTTTGTCTTCGAAGTCGTGTATGTTGACATCCAAGGAGCACACCTCTTTCAGCACCATGTCCATCAATGCAACACTGCGTTCGACCACACCTTTAAGGTCATGGTTGTCTTGTAGATCGGCCTTGTCGTCATCATGACCAAATTGAAGACCTTCGTCCACCAGCACGCCCAGTCCACTGGCTGTGATTTCTCTCAACTTGCGAAGCTGTGATTGATTCCTGCGCGCCTCTGAGCGACAAAAAGCCACAGGGGACAGGACTTTTCTCTGTATATTCGCGAGAGATCGTTCTCGAATTGTATCGCGTACGATACCGTAGAATTGCCGCCACGGGTGGGCCACGCGCTCGGCGGTAGAATCGACAAACTCGGCAGATGAGTCTCGGATGGAAAGCGAGCGAAGTCGCATCTTGCTTGCAGAATAGACATCTTGACTCCAGGCCCAAAATCGTATCGGTGATGTCTGTACCGTGTATAAACTGCTATACGTGTAGGAATTCAGCACGTCGGACCAGTACCAGATGTCATCATGGAGAGGAATGACTTGGTCCAACAAGGACTTTAATATGGCGCCATAGATCTGGACGGTAGCTTTGCTGACTAGCAGCCATTCGATTTCGTCCTCGTAAGCGCTTTTGGCCACGATCTCTCCTGATGGCGCAAGTTCTCGAGCGTCGTGCCTTTCAAGAGAGGGAAGGCCGGATTGTTTGAGTAAATCTTTGACGCGTTCAAGGGGTAGCAGGTTGTTGGAAACCGTGGTGGCACTCAAGGACTGAACGACCCGAAGAAGCTTATCTAGCCTTGGAGACGAAAACGTGTCGGCGGCGACAAAAGTACGATCTTCCACATCTGACCGACCATCATCTGATACAACTTCTGATTCTGAGATGATCGGCAGGCGGTCTAAATAGGCATCAAGTCGCCGAACTTGGCTGTGATGGGTCGTATATCAGTTGTCAACAGAGCTGTCATGATGTTGGGGTCTTGACGTTGTAACTAATGGCAATTAGGCTAATATAAAACTTACTCAGACACGAGTGACATGATGTGGTGAGAGCAGCTGAGAGGTGAGACAGTTCGACCGGCGTCCCAAACAGCTCGGTCCTGGTAGCCTGGCTTTCCGATGAGACCAAGGCTAATGCCAAACTGACAGAGCCTCAATCGACATTGACCCAACTGACCAGGCTGTATGTAATCTGATGGCAAAGGATGTGGGGAGGGGGTCAGGATCAGAAGGATTGTGAGGTGGCCCAGTTTGACGAAGGAGATTGACAAGTGGATGGCTAATCAGACCACTCACTACCACTGGATGAACCCGGCGAGCTGGACGAACCACCAGCTGGCCGACAGGACAGGACAGGTTTGTTTACTCCGTGCGTTGGATCTAACGGCCGAACGGGTGCAAGTATTAGACTTTGAGTCAAGGTGGGTTGGTGGTGGCGTGGAGCTCTTGGGGAAAAAACCCGTCTCGTGTTCGCATTCACAGAGCACGCTTGGCAAGCACGTGATAGAAATGTGTCTGAGGCAGGTTGTGCCTGGAGGCTCAGATCAGATCAGGAAAGACCGGACTGCAATCGCAGAGGCAAAGTCCAACACAGAGGGGAATTCTAAACTCAGTCGCATGTATCGAGAATGAGATGTTACAAAGTTGCGGGCATGTACATACTACTTTGCATGTATATATGCATACAAATACGGCATGCAGCTTGGGACGTGGTACTTGACGCTGGGCCACAAGTTTGGACGCAGTGGCAAAGCTCGCTCCGTATTCGTATTTCTGGGTGGTATCGATAGCATTTGGGTCAGCCCAAGCGCGTCGAAGGGCATTGGTCCATGCCCTGGAGCTAAGCCACATTGGGATGGCACATGGACAAGATGGGAACCGGAAGCCGGGACCCTGTACCAGCCGAGTGGCCTCATTCTCATCATGCCGCCCACGAGCAGTGTGGCCTAATTATTCGCCGCCAGCGCCGAGGACTAATCTGGTTAGACTCGTCCTCCATCCCCTGACAAACAGCGCTAGTTGAGGGAGCGGACGTCCGGCGACGAAGAAAAGACGGATTTCCGCCGCGACATTCATGGAGTCTGCTGCTCTGGTTTGATAAATTCTCAGTCTCTCCCCTCCCCCACTCACCGCTGCAGTAACCTTGTAATCAAACTATTTTTCACCTCAGTCGCCTCTTCGTTGCGGGCCTGGCCGCCACTTCCGCTCACTTCCTCCTTTTTTCCTCCTCGTACTCCGTCCTCCGGCTTGCGTCTCTCGCGCTTGGCTTTCGACCTTTCCACCTCTTCTGGCCGCCGACCAAATTGTTTCAGAGACTCTGTCTCTCGCGCAATCATCATGGATCTAGCGTGAGTAACTCGCTGCCACAACAGGGCACCCTCCGACGCATATACATACATACCCCTCGGATCGCCAAAGTCGGTAGTATATGGATGGCCATGCTAATACGATTGATTCGGCAGCAACGCAACTTTTGCCGCTGCCAACGTGACCCAGGATTATTTCTCTGTTTTCGAGGAAGTTTCCAAGCACAATGTCAACCTCAATTTCATTGAACGTCTCTGGGCGGTAAGTCTTGCTTCTTCTTCTTCTTTTTTTTTTTCCAATCCTTATGGCGGCGGCGGCGGCGGCGGGGGAAGCGAATCGCAAACCAGCAGAAACTGCTTGCTAACAGGCTTCTCTTCCTACAGGCTTGGTACCTCTTCATGCAGAACGATACCCTGGCGACCGGCATCATGAGCTTCGTCTTGCACGAAATCGTCTACTTCGGCCGTTGCATTCCGTTCATGATCATGGACAAGATTCCCTTCTTTCAAAAGTACAAGATCCAGAACCAGAAGATTCCCACCCTTAAGGAGCAGTGGGACTGTGCCGCCATTGTCCTCATCAGCCATTTCACTGCCGAGCTGCCACAAATCTGGTTGTTCCACCCTCTGGCCACCTACTGCGGCATGGCCTATGGTGTGCCGTTTCCGTCGCTCTTCAAGATGGCTGTTCAGATTGCCATCTTTTTTGTCATGGAAGATACCTGGCACTATTGGTTCCATCGAGCCTTGCACTACGGACCGCTCTACAAAGCAATCCACAAGATGCACCACACTTACTCTGCTCCCTTTGGATTGGCTGCCGAGTACGCTTCGCCCATCGAGACCATGCTTCTTGGTGTGGGCACTATCGGCTCTCCCCTCCTGGTTCTTTACATCACCGGAGACCTGCATCTGATCACCATGTACACCTGGATCGTCTGCCGTCTTTTACAGGCCATCGACGCCCACAGCGGCTTTGACTTCCCCTGGAGCTTGCGCCACGTTCTTCCCGTCTGGGCTGGCGCCGAGCACCACGATGTTCACCATGAGAAGTTTATCGGCAACTATGCTTCGAGCTTCCGCTGGTGGGACTACTTTATGGACACCGAAGCCGGTGCCGAAGCACACAAGAGACGCCGCGAGAAGAAACTCCAGGCCATCAGGGCTGCCAAGAAGGCGCAGTAAGACGTGGGTGATTGACTCGGGATGCGCAATCACTATGTTAGCATGATGTCTGCGCCAAAATGGCAAGACTTTGCATGACACCAAGCTTGTGATCGGAAAAAGGAGGGTTCTTATAGAGCCGTCAAACATGGGCATAGATTAATGGTTATACAATCATGCGGCCACGCCAGTTACATTGACAATGGATGGCGTTAGCCACGGCGTTTGATTTTTCTTCTGGGGTGGGGTTGCCTTGGGGTGTGGTGTTTTTGTGTATACACATTGGTCGAGACGATGCCTTTCATGAAATACTTAATAATAAATGTTAGTCTCCTTTTTTTTTTCCGCTAAAGGATTATTATACGCTTCATTATATTGCGCCCTTCTGGGCGCGAGAGCCAATTTTCGTTTTAGTGAAAAGACAGAACGAGACACGACTTTTATCCAAAAAACAAAAAGAAAAAAAATGCCAAAGCCAGTTTTATCAGTCTCACATCCCATTTGCAATCATGTTTTTCCAGACCCATCCACCCTTTGCAGATCACGTCTTCTTTGGCGTACAACAATCTCCCGACGTCAAAACCACCCTATCAGCCAGGGCCCTGACCTCACAGCTCGCCGGCTCAGGATCCAGTTCCCCAAAGTCCCTGGCCAGGGAATCGCACAATGCCGCGAGGCTCACGTCCTTGTCTGACAGTCCCTTGGGACTGTGGGTTGTCCATCGAATAAATGTGGTGTTGTAGACCTAGAGTTTTTGTCAATGCGCATGTGGTGATTTCTCCATCAGGGGTTTTATAGTCATAGCATCGACAGCTCCGTCCTCTTATCCCCCTTCCGACTCTTTTCTTCATATACATATGTATAATTGTATTTTTTTTTTTT
>SRPW01000355.1:0-24271 GCA_018360225.1 Claviceps pusilla | reverse complement strand
AGATTTATTTAGGTTTTGCTATAAATCCTACCTTCTTTAATTCTAATTCCTTTATCTCTAAAAACTTTATATTACTAAGACTAAGGGTATTGTCTATTTATATATTAATTACACTAAAGCATCTAATTACATTAGATACTATTAAGAAACATAGGTTATACATAGAAGTAATTATTATTAGCTTTTTATAGTAGTGGTGGAAATAGGTTGCTTACTAATATATGCTAGCTTTAGCAATACTATAGAGGGGCTTTATAACTTTTATTATAGTATCCTTTAGGTATAAATATATAATTTATATTAGCAATTTAGCGATAATTAAGCGATTTAGCGTCGTTTTTAATTAAATATACGCTTATGTGATATCCTATAACTATAAAAAGATGCAATCTTTTACTAAAGAAGGTGCTAATGTAATAATAAGCCTTTAGCTTACTTATTAAATTATTAGGGATTATATTAGAATCTATGCCTTTTCTACATTACTATAGCCTTATATTACTAGCCTTAATTTCTTATATAGCTTATCTATACCTTTCCCTTTAATTTCCCTTACTATTTAAAAGCAGAAGAGGCGCTAATTACTATACTCTTCTTTATTAAATATAATAAATTTAAAGACATTTCTTACTAGTAAAGCATTAATTTCTTTTTAATTAAATACTTTAAATAGTTATCCCTTAGTAGTAATCTTTCCCTACCTATATAGGTTAACTGCTAGCTTCTAGTTACCTTTCTCTTTTTTAGTAAGAAAACTTATAGTGCTAAGTTCTTTATTATTCTAGTTAGAATCTTTAGTATAATTTAGGATAAGGGGGTGCTTTTTAGGTCTTCTATATCCTTATTATAGTGGTTCTTACAGTAATTAACCCTTATTTACATTAGTATCCTCTATATTATTTTCCTTATCTTTATTATTAATTTCTTCTATATTTATAGGCTTTTCTATATTATAGTAATAAAACTTTACTACTATTAAGCGGAATTTTATAGGTCTATAGGGTAATTCTATAGTATAGGTCTTGTAATTAAATAATAGTAATCTATAAGGACTATACTAACCTCCTTTCTTACACTAAACACAGACTTCTAATTATAGTAGCAGTAAGTGTAATAGGAGGGTATTTAAACTATTCTATATATTAAGGGCGTTAGAGACTTGCCTTTGTGTAAGGCAACGCTAAGCTTTATTAGTAGCTTTTTATAGTAAAGCAGCCCTTTATACTACTAAAAGACTTAGGGGGGAATTATATAATATCTATAGATATACCCTAAATACAAGCAAAGTTAGCATAAGGCTATTAGGTCTAGCGGAGTTATTAATAGCTTTAATAGCTATTTATAGTCTCTAGAAAGAGCTAAGGAGGTCTCCTACCTTATTCTTAATAATATTATATACTCTTTAGAGAGGGGTATAATATCTCTTAACCTTTCTAATGCTATAGTATGCCTTAATAGGAACCTCTTCTATGTTAATAGCTATTTAGCATATAATATACCAGAATTCTATAGAAGTAAAGTTCTTTCTAGTATTATAAATAATATTATTTAAGGAACCTAAATAAGTATTAATCTAGCACTCTTTTAATATATTCTATATATCTTAGGCCTTTTACTTCTAGGGCTTAAGGAAGCGTATAGCTTAGAATATAATTGCTGCGTTAATAACATATAGCATAGGTTTATTATTAATTTAAAGGATATTAATAATAATTTTATAGTTAAAGTTTACATTATCTTTTAGCATAAACTTAAATTATCCTAAGGCTTTACTATAAAGTTAGTATTAATAGCATTTATAGGAGAGTCTCTTAATAATCCTACTAGTTACTAATTTACTAGCTCTTTATAGTAGCTTTATAAGTCTAGTAACTAAGGGATAGCTAAAACATTAGTGTAATTAATGTATTTTAGCCTCTAAGAGGTAGAAGGCAGTAGCTTTATTAGGCTATAGAATCCACTAAGGGTGTCCCTATTTCTATACAATTAGGACCTTCTTTATGCCTTAAATTAGCATATTCTTAAGGTTATTAAGCTTTATATTTATTTAATCTATATTAGAAATATAGAATAAAAAGGGAGTAGCTATATTAAGAATATAGAATTTAATAGTTCTAAAGGTAGTAGGAACGTATAAGATTCCTAAAAAAATTGCTAAACCTACGCTAAAGTTAACTATACATTAGCTAGTAGACTTAATCTTTAAATGCAGCATAATCCTTTATAAAGCTATAGCTTATAGTGCTCCTACTATAGAAATCCCTACTGCTTTAGTATCTAGCATAATTCTATAGAAAATATTATTAAAATATTAGTTATTTAAAATAAAGCAATCTATCTTAGGGGTTTCCTTCTATATTATAGGGGTTATGCTAGACAATTTATAAGCGGTTATATTATTCTTAAGCATATGTAAAAGGGATTAGGCTTAAGAAGAGGTTAATTTCTTATAGAAATCTATTTAATTAAATAGTTTAAATAGATTTAGTAGCAAATGCATAAGAAATTATATAAATGTTAGCTTAAGGGTTATAGTATTACTTATTAGTATAGTAATGTAGGCGTTTAATGCCTCCTAAGCTAGGTGCTTGTCTTCCTTAGTATTAGTTACCTTAGGTTTTCCCTTATATTTAAAGAGAAACGCATTAAAGCTGCGTTTAGAGGGAATTCCCTTATAGTTCTTATTCTTTTACTAGGAATCCTTAGCTTTCTACTATTCCTATTTTATATAGAATATTAACTAATATCCTGCTTATTAATATATAAAACATTTATATAGAAAGCGCAATTTTTATAGTAATTAGCCACTAAGGCGCTAATTAGATAGTTATTTATATTGCTAATTAGTAAATATTATTTTATTATTATCTTCCATTGCATTTAGTGTAGAAAATAGCCATTGCAATATTTTAATTAATTTATTAGTACATAAGCATTTGCAGAGGTCTCTAACAACTCCTTTATAAGTTAGAGTAAGGTTAAATATAGTAAGCTTATATTTAGGAACACTACTAATAGCAGCAATAAGCTATTGCTAAAGCTCTGTATTTACTATAAAAGTATTAAAGATTTTATAATAGATATAGCGAAGTTATTTTAGCATTTAGTTAAGGTATTAAAGCTTAGTTTTCTTAGAGTTATTAGCAATAACCTTCTAAAGGGAAATGCTATTCTATTTAATGCAATAGAACTACTAATTACTCTTAGTTTTAAAGTAATTCCTAATAGCATTAGTAAGGTTATAGATTATTAATCCTTTTCTAGTAAGTTTGTTAAGATAGTAAGTAAGAGCATTCTCTTTTAGTATAATTAAAAAAGCTCTTGCCTATAATATCTATAGAATATTGTTTTATATATATTAATCTTTAAAGATATTTATCTTTAGAATAATAAAGTTATATAGTTTCCTGCTATATTTCTTATTAATTATATAGCTTTTATTAATTTCTCTAAGAATACAGCGGATTTAGTTAGGGGTTAGGTCTATTAGTAGCGTTAACCCCTTTAGTGGTTTTATCTAGGCTTTTTATATTAATAAGTCTAGTAACTTAGATTCCTTATAAATCTATTAATTAATTAATTAGGAATTATTAATAATGCTTCTTACTTATAGGGGAATAGGAATTTACAGTTAGTATTATATAGATTAACTAAGGAACTAGCGTTTAATCTGCTCTTTTAATGCATTAATAAGAGCAGTAAGAGAAGTAGTGTATTACAAACCTCTTATTAATAAAATTAGTATACTATTAGTAAGAAGGAAATTCTATAAGTCCTTTTATAATATTGTTAGAATTTATTAAAAATTATTAGTAGTCTAACCTTTAAAGTCTTTATAGAGAGCAGTAAAGAGTTAGAGGTTTTTCCACTTTAAAATATTATACTAGTAGAGAATAAAAGCAGCCTAATTATTAATATACTGCTAATCCTTATGTTTTTCTAGTATATTATCCTAGTATATTTTCTATTCTAAGGTAAGAATATCTATATATTTGCGTATAATCTTAGGAAGGGAATTTAGTAACACCTACAATGAAGCAGTATTAGGGGCACTTTATGTAAGATTCCTTAACGAATCTTAGAATTCCTTATTACTTCTATATAAAGACATCCTTATAATCAGATGTTCTATGTGGTTTTTGACTAGCTTTAGTTAAGATTTAGCGTTCTAGTTTTATAATCCCTATACAAGCTTTAGTATAATAAAGGGTTAGTTAGTAAGATAAATAAGGGTTTTCCTATAGATAATAGTGTGAATTATAAAGAATTCTATATTCTAGAAGGTTAATACTAGCTAAACTAGTAAAGGAATCTATTTCTATTATAAAAAAGCTACATTTCTAGAAGTCTAATACTAGCTAAACTAGTAAAGGAATCTATCTTTTTTTAGCATAAATTCTCCCTATAAGCACAATAGGAGTTCTATCTCTTCTAAGTGAATCCTTATAAATCTATAGGATAATGTATTCTAAGGATAGATGTAACCCACTAATCAGTGTTAGTATTCCTTAGGATACTAGTGATTCTCTAAGGAATACTAGGTAGATCTAAGACTTAGTAACAACATAGGGTCTAGAAAGGTATTTGCAAAAAGGTCTAATTTCTATCCTAATTAGTGCTATCTAAAGGGGTATTTTATAGCTAGCGTTAAGGCCACGAAAATGCCGTCAGATTCCGCGGTGAAAACTCTGCACACACGCGGACCAATCAGAAGAGTCGGATTCCGCGGCTAATGTGGCCGCGAATCCGGCTCTTCCCGGCTGTGCCACGTTGTCATAGAATGCAGCGATTCCAACACTTCTTTTAGTAGTAAGGCACCGCTTGCTTTATTACCTAGGGAGGGGGAAGCGCTATAGTTTTTCCTTATTTTATTTAATCCTTTAGTTTTATTACTTATATTACACCTTATTAACTATTTAACTAGTTATTTTAGGAATTCTTTTACTTAAGGTTTAACCCTTTCTTTCTATATTTATTAGTGTTATAAAAAATAGTTTTATTTAAGGTCTTTATTGTTTTTCTTTCCTCTTTTCTATTACTCTTCTATTTAATTAAATAGTCT
The DNA here is from genome assembly GCA_018360225.1 of Claviceps pusilla. NCBI lineage: Eukaryota > Fungi > Ascomycota > Sordariomycetes > Hypocreales > Clavicipitaceae > Claviceps > Claviceps pusilla. The sequence goes on along the minus strand of SRPW01000355.1, from coordinate 19,209 downwards.
ATCTGCTTAACTCTAACCTAAGCTCCTCCCTACTTTAACTTCCCTCCCTTCCTTCCTAATAACCCTTTATATTTAGCTATGCTTAATAGATAAATTTAGCTTATCTATTCCTTTAATATAAAGTAGGGGGAAGGCATATTAATAAGAATAATAGGTGCTATATCTTTAGTTAAGCTACTAAAATTAAGCAATTTAGTATCTAGATATTCCTCCTCTATATTAATAAAAGCAGCCTCTTTCCTAAGAAAGGGAGTAAAAGGATAAGATTTACTAGCTTCTAAGCAATAGCCCTAAGCGTATACCTACTTATAATTCTTAGACTTCTAAATATAATTACTATATATACTATTACAGACCTTTCTAAAGGAAATATATCTATAATAAGGCACGCTTACATACTTACTAAAGGCTATAACTATCTTTAAATATATATTAATGCAGGAAGAGTAAAATGCTGCGTTTATTTGCCTATATATCTATATAAGGAACGATAGCTTTTGTTTAGGGTGCTTTACAATAGCTATTATAAAGTATCCCTTAGGATATATAAGCTCTATAGGGATAATAACGCTACTATACTGCTTTCTAGTATAGGTAGGCCTCTAAAGCTTAGGATAAGCGCGTAGAATATCTCTAAAAAGGTCTTTCTAAGGGTTTATAGCTCTAAAGAAATCTATAAAGTGCTTTAGCTATTTCTTAAGCTTTTTCTTTTAAAGGCTTATTAGTAAATATATAGAAACTCTACCCTTGCTAATATTAATACTGCTAAGTACAGAGATCTAGAAAAGATAATAGAACTTTTAGTCTATTAGTCCTATCCTATACTATCTAATTAAATAGTTCACATACTATATAGGTTCTAATAGTTATATAGAAGATCTCGACTCTATTACACTAAGCAAGATTATTAGAGGAAGATAGGGACTACTCTTTAAGCTTCTAAGTAATAATATTAATAATATTAGGAAGCTAAGAGCGAGGGTAATTAAGATAATCCATAATTAATAGTTTATAAAGACTACTAAGAAGAAGTTTAAAAGGAAAAAAGGAGTAAAAAAGAAGAGATATAAGGAAAAGAAGCTATACTTAAGGAAAGGAAGGGTCTTGTGTATAAGGCCAGTGCTATGAATCACTACTTACAGGCTAATAGCTAGCAACTAATTAAATAGTCTGCCTAGTAGCTAAGCTACTTAAAGAATATTAACAAACTACGTTATTATAATAAACACATAGCCCTACTCTACTTCCTTATTCTCCCTCTTTTCTTTTTATTTATTTCTTTATAACTTAACCTCTTAAGCTTTCTCTTATATAAGCTATTAATATACTCCCCCTCTTTTACTATTATTATTACTATTACCTATCTTATCTTATTACTTAATATCTTATTACATTCCCTTATTTTTAGGCTTATAGATTTCACTTTTTTATAAAAAAGGGATTATAAATTTTATTTCCTTGCTTCTCCTATATATTAACTATTTAATTAAATAGCAAGATAGATAACTATATCCCTTAGTAGCATAGAATCCCTTAAAATATCTATTACATTATGCCTAGTAAGGTGGATTATTTCTTATTATAGAGCTTACCTACCCTTACTACTCTAGCTAAATCCTACAGTAGGGCTAGTGCCTTTTACACTACTATAGAGGCCTTACTTATTAATACACCACTTAATTAGATATTCTTAGCCTAACCTACTATTTTCTAGCTAAGATTCCACTAGGTAGCCTTTACTATACACTTTAACCCTTATTAATTTAACCTAGATAACTTTATAGAAGTTAGGCTAATTAATAATAGTTAGACTAAATTAACTTAAACTAGTTATTTAAATAATATTTATAGCCTTCTCTATGCCCTCTTTACTAGCTATAGGCATAACTAGCTTAACTAGTTTATCCTTATTACTATAGAAAGGATTATTATATAAAGCCTTAAAAAATATATTATTATCCTCCCTCTTAAATTTTACATTAATAATAAAAACATTATAATTAAAATATATAAGAATAAGACTCCTAGAATATACTATAGGCTTCTAAGTAATAACCTTATTAATATATAGTATAGTAGCTAATTAAATATATACCTGCTTTATTAAGCCTAGTATAGTAAGTACTTAGTTAGAGGATTTATTTATTTCACAAATTATTAGACTGCTTTTATCTTTAATTACTATAAGGAATGCTTATACTTTCATAACACTCTTCCTATTAGTTATAAGGCTAGGTTTAAAAAATTTATAAAGGGATTTAAATAGGTTCTATAGTAATTAAACTACCTATATTAATTTAGGGCTATTGCAGTACTAGGGCCTTCTTAAAGTAGCTTATATAAATACAGTTACACTTATCTTACATTTCTTATTTATACTCTCTAAGGCCTTTCTAGCATTTACTTTATAAAGATTTTAAAGAAATAGTAAGAAATAAAGATTCTAGTTAAAAATATTCTAAGGGCATACTTTCTTAAACAATAGGCTAACCGCTTTAAACTCCCCTTACGCTAATAGGTATTTATAGATAATATTCTTAATAACCCTTTTATATATAGCCTTAGAATAAAAAGAACTCTTTATATTCTTACTAATATAGTAGCAAATAAGTTAGGATATACTATACTATTTAATTATAATAAAGGGCATTAATATGCTTAGTTTAATGTTAGTTATCTTTATTAAACGCCTAAAGGAAAATTCCTTCTCCCTTAGGTTCTTAGCTAAACTACTAGTAAAGGCTAGTCTTTATTCTTAGCGCTTTCTACTTAAAACTATAAGTTAAGTAACATTAAATAGGTTATAATATATAATTCTATGTAAGCATAATTCTATAATATAAGGTTATAGGATTCTTACTAATCTATAACTTACTTACTCTACTCTAAACCCTAAATTATTAATAGAATTATTCTTAGCTAATTAACTTATAGAAGGTAGGAGCTTAAGATAGTTATAACCCTTTAAAGGATAAGTTAGCCTCCTCCTTTACTACTTATTCTATCTCTACTATTTAATTAGAATATACTCTCTCCTCTTAGTTAGTTATTATTACTGCCTTAAGCATTATAATATTTACTCTTACTATAATTGTCTCCTACTTTTAAATAAGGTAATAAGTTAATAGTACTTATGCTTTTAGGAAAGCCTACCTAATCCCCTTAAGAAGCCTATAGGCAATATAAGTATAGTATATTATCTCTTAGTGCTCTTATAGAAATCTTTATAATTTCTACTCCCTTATTTAGCAGGCTTTATAAATAAAATAAAGCCCTTTAGTAGTAGTATAGGGAGAAATTTATAAGAAGGGCCTAATAAGAACTAGATAATAATATTGCTTAGTATGTTTAAAAAGAGGCTAGAGTTAAGGCTATATTGCTTTAAAAGCTATATAATGCTAATTATAGTAAATAGCTGTAGTCTAATTAATTTAATAGGTTAGAAGCTAAGGAATAAAATCTAAATTATTACGCACTTATAGCAGTAGTAAAAGACATTAGTTTTAAACCCACTACCTATACTACTATAATAGGTTTACTGCTATAACTATATAATAAGAAAATTACTTAGTGTAATGTTTTAGCTTTTTTCTCTTCTTCTAGCATATACTTATTAATTATCCCCTTAGAACTAGTCTGCTATAAGGCTTAGGAGGAAATTGTAACTAGGGTATAGAATATAGTTAAGGGGGATAAATAAGGTGTGGATTCTTGTGTAGAAAGGGCTTAGTAACGTTATAATATAATTAATAGTTAACTAGTTACACTAAAGAAAGCGTGTAGGACTTATAAAGTATAAGGAAGTTTAATAACACTTAAATTATTAAAGAAAACTAAAGGTATAAGTTTAAACTAAGGGATACTATAAAACTATTTAATTATAAAATTCTTGTTTTATTTAAGTTTTATTACTATTAGTTTTATTAGCTTATAGTGGTTTTTACATTACTATAAGCCTAGGGAGGTGTTATGTTGCAGAAGAAGGGATTTAGTCTACAGTTATTTAGAAGAAGGCATTATAGCGGCTAATAGAGTAAGACCTTAGCACAGTATAGTTAAACTATTTAATTAAATAATATAAATAGGTTCTAAGCCTTTAAATAGTTAGAAAATCTATCTATTTCCTATTTTTCTTTTCTAGGGTATAGGTATAGAAGCACCTATTACTATAATACTATTAATTATTATAATTCTAGTTGCTACTATGGTATAATTATCTATATTTTATTCTAAGAATATTATTATTTTAGTCTTTAATAACTTAAACTATCTAATTAAATAAAGAGCTATCTAATTATCCCTTTTCTGCACAGTCTCAATAACCTAGAGCCGAATCTGTGCACACGAGAAATCCGGAATACGACGGGGATAGCTTCGGTTGTGTGCATGCCCTTCACTTTTGGGTGTGTGGTGTGTGTTCTTTTTCCCCCCGTCACAGCAGTTACAGTAAAGTGACTAGACACTAACTTTCCTCTAGCTTTACCTTTAATATAGAAGTTAAAGGTAGCGGTTTCTATAATATAGAAGGAGGAATTCACACCGTTCATAGGTTTAGGCTTCTAGGTTCTCTATTAAATATTACAACCGTTTTATTAAAGCCACTCCTTATTAACTAGTATTAACGAAGTTCCTATATTAAGGCAGATCTTATAGTCCTGCCCTTAGTTATTAAAGCAAAGGTTTATCTTAAGATAGGTAGTTGCCTTTCTTTTTCTAATAATTTCTAACTAATATAGCCATACTATAGCTTTAATAACCTAACTATTAGTAAGTCCTCTAGATACTATAATTTTTTCGTAGTATATAATAATAGAAAGTATAGGTTCCTTAGCATAGAAAGCATCTATAAAGTTAGAGTTATCCTTATTAAAGTTACTTTTAATAACTCCCTCCTTAACTATATAGTATCCTAATAATGCTAGGTAGGACTCTTTAGCTTCTACGTCTAAGTTATCTACTATAACTATATAGTTTACATTATTACTATTCTTAGGCGCCTACTTTTTATAGAATTAGGGTTTATAGCCTTTATAGTTATATTAAGGGCGCTTAAAGGAGTTATAGCAATAGGTTTTAGCTTCCTTATATTACTTAGGGGCATCTAACTCCCTAGCATAGGAGGTGGCTACTAATATGCCTTTATTAAAATCCTTAGGGGACTACTATAGGGCCCCTTTATAACCTTTATAGGAATAACTATAGTTAGGTTAAAAAGGGTATAATTAGCCTTATAGTTAGTAGTTCCTATGTTTATATCTATTGCTAGATTTATAATACCTTTTATAGCTTTATAAGTATTAGCAGCAACTACCTTATTAGCATTAAGGTAAACTATAGCTGCTTCTATAATAGCTATTACGCTAGGGGGGTCTATTCTAGTAAGCATTAATACTATAGTAAGGGGGATCCTTAGCTATAGAGTCTAAGTCCTCTGTAAGGAGGTAAGTAGAAGACTAGATCTTATTCTTCTTAGCCCTATAGTAGGTTTTATTACCTAAGATAAAGTCTCTTAGGTCCTATCTTTTACCTTTTACTAAATTAATATATATATTATAGTAGTCTAATTCCACTAGTTAGGGATAGATTTAGTAAAGTTCTGCGTAAAGTTTATAGTAAAGGTGTGTAAAGAGCTAAAAATTAGTGAATTCCCTATTAGCTCTAGTATAAAAGAAAATCTTAGCTATAAACTTATATAGTAATGTCTTAGATAATACATTATCCCTTATAAATTTAGCTTAATTAAGCTATACTATAGCGTCCTAAATCTTAACGCTAAATTCCTTTTTAACTATAGTAAATACTAACTTAAGGTTATAGAAAATTACAGCCCTTTCTATATTATTAAGATATTAACGGTACTATATATAAGCAATGCTATAGAAGAGGTACTATACTTAGTGTTTAATTTATTCCTAGCAGTTAGGACTAGCATAACTATAGTAGTCCCTAACCACCTAGATTTAGAGGTCTATATCTATAAAGATAGTAGATTTGCCCTTATACTTAATAGCCTTACTGTTAATGTTATCTAAATCTATCTTAGGGTTAAGATACCTAATATTACTAAGCTTCTATAAGGGTTCTATTAAATAGTCTATTATTAAAGGGGCTTAGACTATAGAATCCTTATAAGGGTCCTTATTCTTAGGTTACTATTCTATAGGTATAAATAATGGTTTCTAAGCGCATATAGCGTTCCTTAGGTGTAGCTTATTATAGAGTAGGGGGTTGTGTAAAGCCTTATAAAATTCCCTATTTACTAGGTATCCCTTAAGCTAAGAGGTTTTAGTATAGTAAGTATTAAGGGTTATTATATAAGCTAGTTATACTTACACGCCTATTGTTCTAAAGAATGCTATAAGACACTATATATTTAAGGTTAAAGCCTACCCTAAGGCAAATAAAGGGTATTAGGCTAGTTCTATAGTTTGCTAGTGAGATTTAGCTAGTTTAAAGGCTTCTAGAGCAGTAGTTAAGCAAGTTACTATATTACTAATTTCTTTTATACTACTATAGCGGATCTTATTAAGGGCAGCCTCTTACTAGTTATGTATATTAGTAAAAAATTACTAAAATTTATTGTATATATTAGGCTTATACTATTACCCCTAAGTCTCTATTACCTATAGAGAGGGTATGCATTCTACCTAACTATTAAGGGAGTAGGAGATTATCTTATTTTAGTTAATTCCTATAGGATTTAATAGTGCTCCTAAAAGAGGATTTAGTGTGCTAAAAGTTATATAAGAATAGATTCTTATTTCTAAGATAGTTTCCTAGTAGGAGCTAGCGCTAATATAGTCCCCTTCCTATAAGAAGGCATTATTTTCCTTAGTATAAAATAAAATATTTAGGGTCTCTAAAAATCCCTTAATTTCTATACTTACTAAGTCTCCTATTAATTTATCCTTTAAAACGCTATATATACCTATAATATTAGTGTTTTCCCTACGTTTTAGGCTATTCTTTAGTATAGTAGTATTATTCTCTAGTGCTAGATTTGCTTATTTAAAAAGGTATTCTAGCCTAGCTTTATAAATAATACCTTTTACTGTTTTCTACTTAGCATTAACTATAGCAAAATCTATAGGGTTCTAATAAATAGGTCTTTTAATAGCTAGGGGCTCTAGGTAGATCCAGAGGTTGCTATTAATATATTAATATCTAGCAAGAGTTTAAAGGTTCTTAATATCTTCTTATAATAAAAGCAGTCTCTTCCTATTCTTAAGGTTAGGGAAGTCTTAGTAGAAAGCCTAAAAACAGTGGATTTGCTACAGTTAGTTTTTTATAATAGAGCTAGTAATTAGAGAATTTAGGCTAATAGGTAGGCTTTGCTAGTTTTCTCTTATTATTAATATAAGGTTTATGGTTTTTATTATTAGCTTTTATATAGTAAATAGGCATATAAAAGAAATAGCAATTGCTACCACTTATTATATACTGGATATTATATGTAAGTTAGGGGTACTTACACAATAGGTATAGTATATTATAAAGTTATAAAGAGAGGGAACACTTAAGTCATAGGTAGGTGGTTAAGTGTATGTATAGTTAAAGTTATTCATTACTAGAAGAAAGGGGGCGGAACCCTCCTATATGCGGTGGGTTCCGCTGTTGTGTGCAGACCGTAACAATAAAGTTTAGTTATAATTTTAAAAAGTAGGTTTAGTTATTTAATAAGTACTTAATATACTTTTTAAGGAAAGCTTTATAAAAAAATAGGTTATTAGCCCTTTAATAGTATTTTTAAGTATTAACTTTAGTTTAATTATTAATATTAAAGTTAACTAAAATAATAAATATACTAAGTTAATTTAAATAAATAGTCTTTATCTTAGCTTATTACTTATTTATAATAATATAAAGTTAAAACTATATTAAGTATTCTTTAAAGTAATTAAAATATTACTTAAATATTTTACTTAAAAAGGCTAAATATACCTATTTACTTTTAATATACTTATTAGCTATATAGTAGCTATAGTATAAAGCTACTATATAGTATATAGTAATATAACTAAACTTATAGTAATTATAATACTATTTAAAGTAAAAAGTATTATTATAAAGTTTAGCTTTAGAACTTTTTACTTTATAAATAACTTTAACTTAATATAAATAGTTAGTTATTTTAACTTTATTTACTTTAATAATTAAAAAAATATATAAAAAGGTTTTATATAATTTTTAAGTTATTATTATAATAATATTATTACTATTAAAAGCTATAAAGGTTTAAATAATATTATTATAAAACTTATTTTATATATAAAAAATAAAAAAGCTATAAACAATAATATTAAAAATATATTAACTTAAAGTTATATTTAAACTAAATATAAACTATACTTAAAAAGGGTTATTAATATAAAGCTTTATAGTATTTTTAAATTTAATTATAATATTATTACTATAAAGGTAGTATATTACTATAATAGAATTACTATTAATTATATAATTAATAGCTAAAATAATTTCTTTTAAAAAATAAAATTTAATTATTTTATTAATAAAAAAGTCTTTAACTAAAGCTTTATAATAAACTTAAGGTAAAACTATAAAAATAATTAAGTTATATAGTATATAGTTTTAAAAGTTAATTTTATTTACTTAAGTAATAATAAATACCTAAGTTAAGCTTAAAGCAATCCCTAGCTAAAGGGCTTTTTTAATTACTTATTTAACTATTTTTTTAAGGTTTTTTATTATAATTATTATACTAATAATATTAAGGGTAGTATTATTATATAGCCTATAGTAGGTAATTCTTTATTATTTTTTTATATTACTTTTATAAGTCTTTATTATACTTTATACTTTATTACTTTTACTTTTTAATTACTAAACTTTATTATATATTTTAAGGTTTATCATATAGTATTTTACTTATTTCCTTCTTACTTACTTAAAGCTTTTTATTAAATAGTTATTATTATTATATTATTACTTTTTTTTTATTTAAAGAAAATTAATATATTATTAAATACTATATAATAAAAAGTAACTTTAATAATAAGTTATATACCTTTATTATACTTATAAGTTTAGAAATATAATATATTTTTTATTTTATATATATTATTAGAAATAATGGAGGTGGGTGCTGTAGAGCACGGCTTACTAAGGTAGTGGGCTTAGCGAGCGTGCACGTACAGATCCACTGCTCTGCAGAGCAGAGCACTGTAGTAAGCTACAGTCCACTGTATCTTATGTAAAATAGAAGCTTTTGCGTTGCTTTTAGCACTATTTAATTCACTAAAGAATTTATAATAATAATATCTAATAAATTATATCTAATATCTAACTTTATAGGTGTACGCAGCTAGCAAGAGTGATTCTAACGGTCTATATAGTTAGCGGCTATAAGGGGGTTTTTTACTTCCTTCCCTTATATACCTACTAACCTTATTAGTAAATCCTAGTCGCTAGCTAGGCTTTATAAGCCACTTTTTATTTTTTATAAATTTTATTTATATAGGAAAATAAAAAAATAAACTTATAGCTATATAAATTAGCTATTAATATGCTTATAATTAGTTAACTTAATAAAAATTAATATATAACACTAAAAAACTAATTTTTAGATATTTATATAAAAAAAAAGCCTAGAATTTAGTAATAAAGAATTTAGTTCTAAGACCTTTTATAAATTCCTTTTTATTAAAAAAAAATAATAAAAATATACATTATAAAGTAGCTACCTTCTCTAACTAAGTAGCTATTAGCTAGCTTAGTTACCTTCTTTAATCTATTTCTCTATATCTTTACTAGTTACTTTATAAATCTAACCTAAAGACTAGGCCTACCTTATAGCTATTAGCCTAACTATATAGCTATTAAAATAGGCAGAAAAGGTTAAAAAGTAAGGTTTTATAGGGACCTTATAGCTATAAGCCTATATATATATAACCTTTAGTTAGAATTCTATAGTTATACTGCCTGCGCGCGCACACGCTTGCTGGCTTGCACTGGCTTACAAAGCCCCTTATAAAGTGCTTCTATTAGCGCTATAATTATAGCACTAATAGTAAGGAATCCCCTATAAATAACCCTATTATTTTTAATACCCTCTTTAAAGAAGTATTAGGGATAGTTATTATAAGGGCGCTAAGGGTGAAAGCAAAAGAAAAAGTTATATAAAATCTAGGAAAATTCTAAAATAAAAAAGAACTGCAGAATTATAAAGCTTAAAATTAGGGCTTTAGGGTAAGTGACTTTTTACTATAGTAAAGTATAGTATTTCGCAAAGGTATTGCTGTTAAAAGTAGGAACCTTATTCTTTCTTTGTTTTATAATTATTTTTAATTTTTTAGGTGTTTTTATTGTTTTTTATGCCTTTAGCTAGGCGTTATTTTTAGTGGCTTTTAGTGATAAGTTATAGGGGTTTTAGGCCTATAAGCTCTAAGAAAATAAGGTATATAGGGCCTATAAGGGGCTTTATAAGCCTGTTAGTAGGCATTTTCTTAGTATCTAGGTAAGCGATTTTAGCGAGCCCTTTTAAGACTAGTTGTCGGTTATAGTGAAATTTTAGAAGAGTGTGCTTGGTATAGCTATAAAGAGTAGGGTTGTAAGCGGTCTTTATAGCTCCCTAGTTATTATAGAAAATTTGTATAGGGGGTTTTATAGGTGTTTTTAGCTTTATAAAAATCCCTTTAAGCTACTAAAGCTCCTAGAAAGTCTTATAAATAGCGTTAGACTCTGCTTCTGTTGTTAATAAGGCTATAGTGCTAGCCTTCTTTAATTTCTAGCTAATTAGGCCCCCTACTAGCTTATAAAGATAAGTATAAGTGGATTTAGAAGAGCTTCTATCTCTAGCAAAATCGCTATTATAAAATCTAACTAAGCTAGAGCTAGGGCTAGCCTTAGAGGTTTTTGTGTTATTTATAGGGGTAGGGCCCTTATAAATAATAGCTAAATCTTTTGTACTTAAAAGGTATTTTAGTAGGTTTTTAGCAGTATATAAATGCTCTAAATACGGGCTAGCTAGGGCTATTGAAAGCCACTGCAGCGCAAAAGTAACATTAGGTCTTATTAATAGCATAAGATACATAATAGTACTAATAATGCTTTAATATTCCTTTATATCCTCTTTAGATATAAGGGGCTTAGTAAGCTGTTGTTTTAAGACCCCTAGCTATAGCGGAATTCTAATAGATTTGTAATTTTCTAGCTTAAAGCGTGCTAGGGCCTCTAAAATATACTGCTTTTAGTGTATCTTTAGGACCCTATTTTTTCTATTACGCTAAATTTACACCCCTAAGAAAAATTCTATAGGGCCCTATCTTCTATAGGGTAAGCCTTATAAAGGGCTTTCTTAAGCTCTTTAATATATTGCAAATCCGCCCCTATTAAAAGGCAATTATTAATATAAGTGTTAAAAATAACAGGGTTATTTACAGGGGATTCCTCACTATTAGTGCTATAATTATAGCGCTAATAGAAGCACTTTATAGGGGGCTTTGTAAGCCAGTGCAAGCCGGCAAGCGTGCGCGCGCGCGGGCGGCACAACTACAGAATTCCGACTAAAGGTCACGTGTGCATGGGCTCGTAGCTATAAGGTCCCTATAAAACCTTACTTTTTAACCTTTTTTACCTATTCTAATAGCTATATAGTTAGGCTAATAGCTATAAGGTAGGCCTAGTCTTTAGGTTAGATTTATAAGGTAACTAGTAAAGATATAAAGAAATAAATTAAAAGAGGTAACTAAGCTAGCTAATAGCTACTTAGTTAGAGAAGGTAGCTACCCTATAATATATATTTTTACTATTTTTTTAATAAGAAGGAATTTATAAAAGGTTTTAAAACTAAATTCTTTATTACTAAATTTTAGGCTTTTTTTTTATATAAATATTTAAAAATTAGTTTTTTAGTGTTATATATAAATTTTTACTAAGTTAACTAATTATAAGTATATTAGTAGCTAATTTATATAGCTATAAGTTTATTTTTTTATTTTTCTATATAAATAAATTTTATAAAAAATAAAAAGTAGCTTATAAAGCCTAGCTAGTAATTAGAATCTACTAATAAAGTTAGTAGATATATAAGGAAAGAAAGTAAAAAACCCCCTTATAGCTACTAACTATATAGACCGTTAAAATTACTCTTACTAGCTATATATACCTATAAAGCTAGATATTAGATATAATTTATTAAATATTATTATTATAGATTTTTTAGTAAATTAAATAGTGCTAAAAGTAATATAAAAGCTTCTATTTTATATAAGATATAGTGGACTATAGCTTGCTATAGTGCTCTGCTCTATAGAGCAGTGAATCTATATATACACACTTACTAAGCCTACTACCTTAGTAAGCTATGCTCTATAGCACCCACCTTTATTATTTTTAATAAGTTATAAGCCTAAGAGAGAACTTTTAGTATTTAGAAAATTTACTAAATTTTTCTATAATAAAGGAAAATATTACTATATTTATTATTATTATTACACTAGTTAGGCTTGTGAGCCCAATACTAGTACCTCTACTACTTAAACTATATAGGAAAAACCCTAGCATAGGGAGGAAAACCTATATATAACCTTTTTCTGTGTTCCATAGCGGAGCTGTGGTAGCTCCACGCTAGTTCTAATTATAAGAAGTGGTGCGCTGCTAGCTAAACTTAACTAGTATTATAGGAGAGTGTATAGTGTAAAACCGGAATCAGACTAGGTTAGTAGAGGCATAGTGATAACATAGATCACCCTTAGGGGTGGTTTATAATATATAGTAAGTTGCCTTAAGCGCTTAGCCTATCTTCTATGCTAGTCCCTAGCTAATTCCCCTAGGTTGCTGCCCCCTTGCCTAAAATATTCCTTTAGCTTCTATACCTCTATAGCATTAGCTATGCTAGCTAGCAGCTAATTATTATTAAACTAACTATTAGCTATTTATTAGTTATATAATAAAAAGAGAAAGAAACACTATATCTACTCTTTTCTTCTTATTTTTAAGCTTTTCTCTTCTTTCTTCCTTCTTTATTTATTACTTTTATTATAAGTATACCTCTATCCCTATTTTTATAGTAGTGCTGCCCTATTGCCGCCCTAAACTAACTATAGTGTTATTAAAGATACTGCCCACTCTTACAACAAAATTAATTCTTACACTTAGGGTAAGTACTAGTCCCTTCCTAATACACTACTATTACTAACCCTTATATAGCTAGGCTAATTATAGGCCTAGCCCTATAAAGCTTACTTAATATAAGCTAAGAATATTAAAAAATAGTGCTATAGCACTAAAGGTTAGTGCCCCTTTCTAACCTATACTGCTTCTATTACTAATTTAAGTAAGTACTAGTAGCGTATACTTTAAGTATATAAAAGCAAAAAAGACTTATCTAGGCATAAGTATTATATCTATTATCTATATTAGTAGCTAGGTAGTAGCTAATTAGTTTTATAGCTAAATCTAAATATTATATTATACTAGGAGGCCATTAAATAAGTTATAAATATATAGAACCTTTATACCTTTAGGGAGTCTATTAATATAAGTATAAGGTAGCTAAGATATAGTTTTGCTATAATACTAATATAATATTAATATATAGCTAGGCTAAAAAGTATAACATTACTTAAAAAAAGGTAGTTTAACTTATAAAGCAGGTAGGCTTATTCACTAATATAGCAATATAAATTAGTAGTAGTGCTATAGTAGCCTTAGCCTTAACCTTAGTTAAGGGCAAGCTATTACTATAAACCTACTATATTGCTAATACGCTAAAGGAATTAAATAATATTCTATAAAATAGGCTTGCTGTAGTTACTATATAGGGCTATATAAAGGAGGTAGTAAAGGGGGAGAAGAAAGTAGAGAAGGAGGGGTAGGGGGTAGAGGAGAAGAGGGGGGAGCTAGGGGCTAAGGGGGTGTAGGCCTAGGGCTAGCGTAGGCATGCTACGCCTGTTTTCTATTTTCTTAGCTACTATATTTATTTTTCTTTAAAAATAAATTATATATCCTAATAATCTATACTAGCTATAATATCTATATAGCTTCCCACTGCCTCTATACCTATGCTGCGCTAGGTGCTATATAGTATTATATCCTTAATATCCTTAGCCTATTAATTTTATAAGCTTTTTATAAGCTAAAACTAAGGAATATGCTTTATTAAAATAAGCTACTTAGTAAGAGTAGTTACTAGCTTATTATTTTCTAGAGCCTCCCTAACTTCACACTAGTTTTATACTAGGTATATACCTATATTAATAAAGCAGAGATAGTTAAAATTTTTATAGAATAGTAAAATATAGTAATAGTCCTTATTATTAGCCTAGCAGCTATATATTAGTAATTCTACCTTAAAAACACATTAGCTAAAGAGGAAAGCATTAAGTTTAATTTATTCTATATATATTTATATAAGCGCTATAGATTTATACTTAGTTAGGCCTAAGTAAAGGTAAATAACTTTAGTAGTAAAAGTAAAGCTAGGGTTAAGCTCTACTATTATATAGTTAATATTAGTCTAGCGTGCCTATATAGTAGCCTACTCTTAGTACTAGCAGTCCTTCTATTCTAAAGTAAGCACTTTAGTTAGAAAGGGCTTTAGTAAGTAGTTATAGGGTTAGTTTAGAAATAGTATATAGTCTAGGTAGTTATTTAGGTATAGTAGGCAGCTATGCCCTTAGCGCGTTAGTCTACATCTAAGTTAAGCTACTATTATAGTGTAAGCGCTTTAAATACACTTAGCTATTCTATTAGCTTCTATTTATTAATAAAAGTAAAGTAAATAGTAGTTAAGGTAGAGGTTAATTAAGGCTATAGCTACCTTAGTTTTAACTAGGGTATATAGTATTACCTTAAATACACTAGTTACTATTCTTAAGCACTTAGTCTATTTAGAAATAAATACCTTAGCTATACCTCTAGCTTTACTGCTAACTTTAGTAGAGGTATAGTGCAATCCTATGCTATATATAATTATACTTTAAATAACCTATATATATAAGAGTTATATATTACACAATAAGCATCCCTAGGTTAAAGCTACTAGCAATGTAAGTGTAAGCCACTACTATACTAGTTTTAACTTAACCTAACTCTAGTATGCTTTTTAGTAAAGCTTATAATAAATCTATACCCTAAAAAAGTAGGCAGACTAAACTAGTTGCATTATATTAAAGCTAAGTTAGACTAGCAATGTAATTATAGTGCACTGCTTAGTAAAGTATATAAGTTTGCTCTTCTTTAAATTAAACTTAAGACCTAATTCTTAGAACTAGTCTTAGTAAATTGCCTAGGCAGCCTTAAGGCAATCCTATATCTCCTCTGCTATACGCCTGTATGTAAGTATATTTATATTATTAGAGAAGCTTATAATAAGTATAAAATATACTACCTAAAGCTTAGTATATAAGAAGGTAATATAAAGTAGGAAGAAAATAGGAGATATTAGAGACCCCTATAGTATACCTATAGTTATAGGTAGGGGGCTTATAGATTTACTATTAAAATAAAGGTTAGTAGTATATTTAGTAATAAAGGAGTAAGTTTACGCTACTATCTATATAGGGATCCTAGTAGCTATAAAGGTATAAGTTAGTTTCTTATAGTAAACAGTATTAAAGGCTATTAATATATCTAATTAAAGTAGCAATGTAATACTGCTATAGTGCTATGCTACACGCACCGATTCCACTAAAACACTTAGTGTAACCTCTATTAACCTATCCGCTCTATTGCCTATTTATAGGTTAGGCAGTGTGCCACTTAACTTAGCTATAAGGGTAAGCTAACTTACTACTGCTACCTTTATTACTTTACTAATAACACTAAGAAGCAAGATAGGGCACTAGGCCCCTACTCTTTGCTACTCTAATAGGGTTTTACCTAGCTTATAAAGAATAATAACTTTTACTTACTAGAATAAAGCTAGGTAGTAGCTAATATAGTAGTATGTATTAAGCAGGTAGGTAAGGGTTTTAGCTAGTAGCTTACTATATACTTTAAGGTATTTAGCTAGAAGTTTGTCTAGTTTTAATGCCTTTTAGCTAGCTAGGCTCTTAATAATACTATAGATTTTATTAGTATTAAAGTAGTCTTCTAATAGAAATATTATAGTATTAAGGTAGTTATTAAAATCCTTTAGTATATTATTAAGGCAGGCTTAGGAGAAAGGGAAGAAACGGTTAGCTAGTGTAGCTACTTTCTCTTAGTGTAACTTAGCAGTTATAGTATTTATACCCTTACCTTAAATAAGAGTAGGGATTTACTGCTATTCTAGTAGT
The DNA here is from genome assembly GCA_018360225.1 of Claviceps pusilla. NCBI lineage: Eukaryota > Fungi > Ascomycota > Sordariomycetes > Hypocreales > Clavicipitaceae > Claviceps > Claviceps pusilla. The sequence continues at coordinate 2,971 of SRPW01000355.1, read as the reverse complement.
AGTTTACTATAGAGCTACGCCTAGTATTTAAGTTTCTATAGGTCTCCTCTATAGGCAGTAGCTACTTTAATAGTAGAGCGCTAGGTACTATGCCTTTTATTGCTAATAGTTTAGTACTGTATCTAGGCTATATTAGCAGTAAGTTACTAGTTCTCCTTAGTATAGAATATCTGCTACTATTATAATACTCTTTTAGCATTTTAGGTAGCTTCTTTAGCGTAGTAGTTCTACTATAGGTTTAGCTTAGAACTACCTTAAGGTTCCCTTAAAACTGCTAGGTCTATAATAGATTAAAGCTTAGTTATTATTTATTCTATATAGCTATTAATTTCTAAAGGTATTTAGAGTAGGGGTTTAGTAAGGTTATAGTGGAACTATATTACTACCTTAGCTACTATAAGGTTATCTTCTATATATAACTATTTAAAATAAAGCAGGCGGTTGCTATATAGCCTTAGGCTAGTGCTAATGTAAATAACCTATAGGATATAGTTAGATCTAGTAAGGTTTAGTTTCCCTATAAATTTAGCTTCTATATTATAGGTAACCTAAGTATAGTTTATAATACTATCCCTTTTACCCTATATTCTCTAAGTTACTTTACCCTATAGTATTATAAGTCTAAGCCACTACTATATTATTAATATAAGAAGTATATTGCTCCTTATTAAGGTTTAGCTATAATAGTTCTAAAGTAAGTAGTATTAGTTAAAGTCTTCTATAAAAACACTATAGTTTAAAGGTAGGGCTATTATAAAGTTAAGAAAGAGTAATATTTAATTAGGTTTATAGGTTAGGGAATATAATAAGTAAATATAGTATCCTACTAATATTATTAAGCATTAGTCCTTACTTATATATATTAACTATGCCTTAGGCCTATGCTAGTAGTTTATATAAATTATAGTATAGCTACTCTAAGTAGTAAGTTAAAAGCAGCTAAGGCTAGGGTTAGGTAGTTTACTATTTATAGTTCCTAGCTTTTATATTACTATTATATTAGCTCTAGGTTAAGACTTTAGCGCTAAATATATAAGGTAGGTTTTTTTCTATATATTTTAGTATATAACCTCTATTATATACTCTATATAGTGTATTAGGTTAGGCTTAGCTTATTTAATGCTATAGTAGCTATAGGTTATTAACTTAAAAAAGCCTTTATAGTAGCTTATAAGTACTATATTAATTCTAGTCTAGTGTTAGGGAGGCAGGTATATAGTTTACTAACTTACTTCTATAGTAAAGCCTTCTATAATAGTAGGTTGCTTATATCTCTTCTTTAGCTATAGCTAAATACCTTTATCTAACTATCTTTCTTTAGTATAAAAGGTTTAGTAAAGGCTAGGGGCTATATTAGGTATATAGTATATGTGTAGTTCTATTATTTATTTATAATATTATATATATATAACTATATAGAGTAAGGTCCTAAGCAGTTAATATAGCATTTCTATATAGCTCCTAATAGCGCTAGGTATAATTATTTACTCTCTTTATACTAACTAAATGTATAGTAGCTATACCTTAGGGGTAATATATAGTGTATAGCTATATAGCTAAATTTAAAGCACTTAAAGCATTATTAGGGATAAATAGTGTTATTATAAGGCTTAGCTTTAAATATCTTAGCTTTATAAATAATTCTAGCGTAGTATAGCCTATTTACTATATTAACTTTATTAATAGTAATAATTAAGGGGGATTAGGTTATAATGCTATATAGCTTCTACACTATAACCTTTACTAAACCCTACCTATTAGCTATAATTATATTTTAAAGAATATTATCCTTCTCTTAGTTCTATATATAGTGTATAGGAAAGCCCTTAATAATAATACTAAATATATATTAGTTTAGCATTACTTTTAAACTAAAAGCAGTATTAACCTAAGCTATATTATTAGTATAAGGCTTAATAGTATCCTAAAATGTAATTATAGTATTACTACTATAGAGGCAATACACTACTATAGTAGTATTAGTACTAGTGGCTTAGTTAATAGTAGTAATAGTTTCTTTAGGTAAGTGGTTTTATATAGCTTTAGCTATTATACTGCCTTTAATAATAGTTTTATAGTAAATGTAAAGTAGTACTGCCACTATTATAGCCTAAATCTATTAAATAGGTAGTTAGGTAATATCTTTAGTAGCAATGCTAACCTAGCTTAAAGCTATTATATTCCTAGCGCTAATAGCTTTCTTTACTACTTATTTAATAACTTCTTTTAAGTTTTTAACTATAATAAGCTTATTAAGTAATAGTAAGGTTAATACTATTAATATTTTAGTGTAGGTCTAAGGCATAAGGAGGCTATATTAGGCATGCGTTAAGGCTATATTATTAATATAAAGAATAATATTCTATATACTCTCTAGTACTATAGCTAGTATAAGTTTAGCTATCTTATTATATTTAATAGTAAGGTAGTTTAGTATTTACTTATATATAGGCAGCAGTATAGAAGTAACTTAAGGCACTATTAATATAAAGCCGCCCTATTCTATAAATAGGTAGTAGTAGCTCTATATAAGGCTATAATTCCTACTATTAATATCTATTAGCATTGCCTTATCTACTGCGCCTACACTCTAGCACTAATGCACTATTAGAGATAGGGTAAAATAGATGCAGCGATTCTTTTTCTACACTTTTTAAGAGGTTTAGAGTCGGTTCCGCGTCGCTACTGCGGTGCGGGCAAATTCGCAAAAAGTTTTTCCTTTCTTTCTTACTATATTTATAAAGAGTATAGAAGCTACTTATTCCTTCTATAAAAAGAATAAATTTGCTAAAAAGAAGTTTTCCCTTCTATAAAACAGGAAAGAATATAGTATAGAAGAATTCCTACTTCTATAAAAATTTAGAATTAGCGAAAATTAGAATATTTTACCCTATAAGAATTTCTTATAAATAAAATAAAAATTATAGAAGACTTTACTTCTATAAAAAGGAAGATATAGAAGATTCCTACT
>SRPW01000354.1:0-24326 GCA_018360225.1 Claviceps pusilla | reverse complement strand
AAAAAAAAGAGGTGCACAAGTGAAGCGGAGCTTGGTACATCAAATTATTTTGAAATATGAACATAGTGGTGTTGAAGCTTGTGAAAGGGTGTTGGCAGTGGTCTCCATGAGATAGATGCTTCAGTTGTGCAATTACGGTCTCCAACATGCCGTCGCATTCATCTCATGATAATCTCTATTAGCTGGCTAGCTCATCTCACCCATGCCATGGAATATGCCTCTTCATTGACTGGTCGTCTGATCAGATGCCGAACAGGACTTTGATGAGGAGTGCTGCTAGAGCAATGACTAGTGCAACTATAGCTCGGTCAATCCATAAGGGAACGTCGCCTGGGACGCGCGGCTGTTGTGTCGCCGGTTGCGTGAGACGAAGTGGTTGCTGGAAAGCCGTCCCTCTGCCGGTGTTCTCTTCTGATGCTGCGAGGCGTGCGATCGAACTATTCGACGAAGCCAACGGCGCATCGGTAGTTGGTAGCAACATATGGGAAGCTCCTGACGTCTGCGGCTCGGCAGGTCTGGTTGGCACAAATCCTTCGGCCAGTTCGGCGCTTTCAACAACGCCATCCTGGGATACTGCAGACTGGCCAACGGAGGCGTCATTGCTCTCGTCAACCTGAGCTTGAGCTGTCATTTCATCTTTCCATTTCATACTCAGCTCACGTGGGATCTGAATCTCGGGACAGTTGGAAGCCAAGGACTCGGCGGCCTGTTTTTCTGACTCGCGGATGATGTCCATGTTCGACCGGGCACATGTTGGACACTTGAAAGAGGGGGATTCACGCGCCAGGCGAAGGCGTACCTCGTCCGTCGTGTCTAAACCGCCTAATTGGCCGCGGGCATCTGTCTCCATGAAACTCCGTAAACTGAGCAAAGACGCTTTGTTATTAGCATTGTCACATGAATTCAATGGTCTCTAGACTCAGTCATCACACACGCTACGATTGCAGTCCTGATACCCCACGCTGGCTGCCACGTCTCTTCATGATGACCGCTGATACTGAGACATATTTCCCGATTCGCCTCGAAACGACCATTTGGGGTTGTAAAGCGGAAACTCGGCGGCCGCAGCGGATATGTAGGGGGGAGAACTATTCGACCGTGATAGAGGCCCTCACAGTACACAGAGTTCGGGGGACCACGAAGAGTAAAGTGCCATTCAAAAAGGTCAGATTCGAGAGGCTCGGCGGTATAGTCTCCGGAGGGAGATTTGGACATTTCAGCGGCCTCGCGCACTTGAAACACCATTGTCAGCCCGCCAACCCCTATCCCAAGATCCGAAAACCACAAGCGACGTTGTGCGGGCCGTCCAAATTCAAAAAGCCGAGGTCTGTCTGGCATTGAGCACTTACGAATTCGACGTATGGTTGGCGACTTCGAATTTAATTGCGGAGCCATGCTTCCAGCTGCTGCCATGACTGCGACTCAGGAATGAAGGAGGGAGAAAGTGTATACGATGAACACTGCAGGAGGATGTACTACATGCGGCGTCTGACGTATGTAAATATGGACCGTAGCATGGGTACTGGGTTTCAGTCACCAGTCCTGCCCAAAGATCGAATGACGCACTTTTGACTGACGTTAGAGAAAAAGAGGTAAGTTGTGCAGTTTCAGGCAAGGTGAAATGTCTGGAAGGCCTGGGTTCTGTAAGTGCCGATCAATGGTTTCAAGAATTTGCGAAGCTGCCCGTTCCAATGGAATGGATTGGAAGCCTGAAAGAAATGACGAGGAGGAGGCGTAGAGCTTACAATCTGGCACCAAACAAGAAACAGCAACTGAGGCTCAGGCGGCACTCAATAATGACTTTACTTGATCGATACTTGTTGACCACGTGTCTATGGGCATGGCAATAAAAGATCTGGCAGATGTTTGAGATTCAATCCTGCACCCATTTGTCCTTTTCCCCTTCATCCTTCCAGAACTGAGCTCCACGTATGTCATGCCACATCCCGTCAATGCCGAGAAGGCCACACATCTGCACAGTACAACCCTTGTATTGATGTACACAACGGCTTTGCAGGGGTTGTTAAGCAGACCATCCATTGCTGTTACGGTCTACACCTGACGGCGGAACCCACCATATATAGGAGGGTTCCGCTCCCCCTTTCTTCTTATAAGGAGGAACTTTAACTATATATACACTTAACTACCTACCTATAACTTAAGTGTTCCTTCTCTTTATAACTTTATAACTTTATAACATACTATATCTATTATATAAGTACCCCTAACTTATATATAATATCTAGCATATAATAAGTAGTAGTAATTACTATTTCTTTTATATACCTATTTACTATATAAAAGCTAATAATAAAAACTATAAACCTTATATTAATAATAGAAAAAAACTAGTAAAGTCTACCTATTAGCCTAAATTCTCTAATTACTAGCTTTATTATAAAAAACTAATTATAGTAAATCTACTATTTTTAAGCTTTTTACTAAAACTTCCCTAACCTTAAAAATAAAAAAAAACTACTTTTATTATAAAAAAATATTAAGAACCTTTAAACTCTTACTAAATATTAATATATTAATAGTAACCTTTAGATTTACCTAAAGCCCCTAGCTATTAAAAAACCTATTTATTAAAACTCTATAGACTTTACTATAGTTAATACTAAATAGAAAATAGTAAAAGGTATTATTTATAAAGCTAAGTTAAAATACCTCTTTAAATAAGTAAATCTAGCACTAAAGAATAATATTATTATACTAAAGAATAGCTTAAAATATAGGGAAAATATTAATATTATAGGTATATATAATATTTTAAAAGATAAATTAATAAAAGACTTAGTAAGCATAGGAATTAAAGAATCTTTAAAGACCCTAAATATTTTATCTTATACTAAGGAAAATAATACCTTTTTATAAAAAAGGGACTATATTAATACTAGCTTTTATTAGAAAATTATTTTAAAAATAAAAATTTACTTTTATATAACTTTTAGTATACTAAATCCCTTTTTAGAAGTATTATTAAATTCTATAGAAATTAACTAAAACAAAGCAATTTCCTACTCCTTTAATAGTTAGGTAGAATATATACCCTTTTTATAAGTAATAAAAACTTAGGGGTAATAGTATAAGCCTAATATAAATAATAAATTTTAGTAATTTCTTACTAATATATATAATTAATAAGAAGCTATCCTTAATAAAATCTGCTATAATAGTATAAAAAAAATTAGTAAAGTAGTAACTTACTTAACTACTACTTTAAATGCCTTTAAACTAGCTAAATCCTATTAATAAATTATAAAACTAACCTAGCACCCTCTATTTACCTCTAAGTAAGCTCTAACCTTAAATATATAGCGTTTTTTAGTATTCTTTAAAATAATAGGTATATAAATATAACTAGCTTATATAATAACCCTTAATGCTTACTATACTAAGACTTCTTAGCTTAAGGGATACCTAATAAATAGGGAGTTTTATAAAGCTTTATATAATCCCCTACTTTATAATAAGCTATACCCTAAAAATGCTATATATGCTTAGGAACTATTATTTATACCTATAGAATAGTAACTTAAAAATAAAGACCTTTATAAGGATCCTACTATTTAAGCCTCTTTAATAATAAACTATTATGGACTAGCCTAGATAGTAACTGCAATCTAGTGTTAATGAAGTTATTATTATCTATAAGGAGGAAGGGAAGACTACTATCTCCCTTCACTATATGCCTATTCTATATATAATATGTGTCTATAGGGTTTACCCTATAGGTATAGTGGGTTGCCTTATATACTCCTCTCCTACTCTACTAAGAATCTAAGCTTTTAGCTTAAATTTATTATATAGCTCTTTACTTTACTGCCCTCTAGCTATTAAATAGTTAGTAAGTAAATAGAATATAATAATAATAACTTAAGTATTTATAATATAATACTTTAGGTAAAGTTATTTATTTTAGCTAGTTATACTTTAGTGCCTAGGGTTAATAAAAATAAACCTAAAATAGAAATCTTAAAATTCTAAATTAGCTAGCTAATTATACTTAAAACACTAACTATAAATCTCCTATCTAGCTCCCTTTATACTTATAAATATAGTTTTATTATTATTCTTTTTATTAAAATTCTATATACCTTAAGTCTTTTATATAGATACTTATTACTTCCTACCTATTCTTTATTAATACCTATATTTTCCTTATACTTTGTGATGGATTCGAGCTTGATGCTCGGATCCTTATCGGAGGTATGGCGGGGATAGAGAGGGGGAGTGTCGCGTGCCATTAGGGCTAGCCCTACCCATAAGTCTATATCTAATAGGAGGTAGGAGAACTATGTTAGGATTCCTTCTTACTGCCCTTATAGTTAATAATAATACTATTAATACTAGAACATAGGCGCCTTCTAGGCTAGTCTATAATAATTATTAACTATTATTATATAATTTATAATAACTATATTTATATAGGCAATATAATAGACTCTTAATATTATAAACAGTTTGCCTAATTAGGTAATATATAGAATTTATACTATCTCTATAAAACTATCTTTATAATAGCGGCTTAGCTTAAGGAACTATGCTACTAAGTAGCTATAGCAAATTAGGCTACCTTTATAAAGAACCTAATAAACTCTAACTAAACGCAACCTTATTATAAACTACTTCCTATAGGGAACCCCTATAATAGTAATAAGGACTCCTTTTAAGCCTAGTAAAGCCTTATAGTATATAAGCTAGAAGCTAACTTTAATTTTATTAGTACTAATTATAATAAGTAGTTTCTTATTTACTAAAACTTATTACCTAAGATTTAGGTATATATTACACTATTCTTTAAACTAGGTAGTAAGTGCTAGTACGCTCCTAGCTGTTTCTTTAAATACCTTAATATAATATTTATAAACCTATATTAGGAGAAATATACTATTTTAAAGCTTAATTAAATAAAACAATACCTAGATAAATAGTTTATAGACTTCTTTATTTATTTTAAATAGAAGCTTTACTTTATAAATAGTAGTATATAAATAGACACAGTAAAGCTTATAAAGCTCTGCATAGGTTTTAATAAGTAAATAAAGGATTATTATATAGGCTATAATATCCCTTATTTAAACTACTTAGTAGTAGTTATATAGTACTGTAGTATTATATTAAATATTAACTTATATTAAATTAAAGAATAGGTTAAGGCTTAGTAATAATAACACCTAGGCTATAACCTTAATAGTAATATAGCTATAATAGGCATTAACGCTGCTTATTTTTTAGGGCCTTAGGGCTAATATATAGGCACTAGCACTATATTAAATGCTATGCATACTACTTAGGTATTAAAGGAGGTGGTTTAGCGCTAATAGAAGGTAAGCTAATATTTATACTATAGTAAGGAGGGCTATTAAATTATAAAATGCCTTTAGCTACCTACTTACTTACCCTATATAGTAGGCTTAGCTACCTTTATCTATATACTTTATACCTTTACTAAGGAGTTAACTATACCTAAGGGGGATTCTAAGGTAAAAAAAGATAAGCCTACTACCTAAGTTTTAGTAAGAGGAGATATTATAGTATATAGAATATAAAGTGTCTATACTTAGGGTATAGACTAGAGGTTTATAAAGAGATAAAATAGATAATAAAGGAGATACTATTCTTTCTTCTACTTTTTTATAATAAAACTAAGTTTATTAGTGCCTAAATAAATAGTAAATATAATGCTTTTACTACTATAAGTAAAAAAATAGTTTAAGCGCTTAGCCTTTAGAGATTCTAACTTTACTACCTATATATCCTTACTATAGCTACTTACGCTGCGCTATCCTATTATAGTAACTCTAGTATACGCCCCTATATTACTTATTTAGTCTATTTTAGGGCTAACTTAAATAGCTAAATATTTTTAGTAGTAGCCTATATTATCCTAAGCCTCTCTTATAACTATATCTTAGGGGCACCTTAGCTTGCTTATAATTATATAGCACTATATATAGACTAGCGCTTACTAGTTATTAGTTTATAGCTAGGCCTTACAATATATACATTTAAAGCACGCTAGGTTAATATACCTACGCTTATAATTTTAGGGTTAGTTTACGCTAGTTTTATTAAAAGAGCTACTAGATTAGATACTTTAATTTATCTTATTACTACTAGCTTATAAGAGATAAATTAAGCTTTAAAGGCTTTATTAAAGCCCCTAGCCCTAGACTAGAAGGATATATATACCTAGCTCTCTACTAAGTTATATAATTTTAAAGACCTATTTTATAAGGAGAAAGTAAACGCCTTACTCCCTTATAGGGGCTATATAGATTACTATATTTATTTTTATAGAGATAAAGATAGGCTTACACTACCCCTTCCTTAGGCTCCCTTATATAATATACCCTATAATTAGCTTCTTAAAATCTAGAAGTAAATAGTAGACTTAATAAATAAGGGTTAGATATATACCTCTTCCTTATTAGCAATAGCTCTAGTTCTACTAGTAAAGAAGGTAAATAGGGGTTAGCGTTTTTATATAAATTATTATGCCCTAAATGCTATTATAGATTAGGATTACTACTTACTACCTTTAATTAAGGAGACGCTATAATCCCTAGCTAGAGCTAAGTGGTTTATAAAGCTTAATATTTACTTAGCCTTTTATTGTTTATAAATAGTAAAGGGTAACGAATACTTTATAGCTTTCTATATTTAGTTTAGGCTCTTTAAGTGGCTTATATGCCCCTTTAGTCTTACTAGTGCACTAGCTAGCTTTTAGCGTTATATTAACAGCGCGCTTAGCAATGCACTTAGCATATATACTATAGCTTACCTTAATAATATTCTTATTTACTTTAGGGGTTCCTATAAGGAATATATAAAGCTAACCTAAGAGATTCTTTTATAGCTTTAATAGGTAGGCTTATATTTTAATATAAAGAAGTGTGCCTTTTATATATAGGAAGTTAAGTACTTAGGGTTTATTATATATATAGGCTAGGCAGTATACCTAGACCTAGATAAGGTAAAGGCTATTGTAGACTAAGAGCCTCCTACTTAGGTATATAGGGTGTGTAGTTTCTTAGGCTTTGTAAACTTTTATTAGGAATTTATACTAAACTTTATAGATTTAATAGGCCCTTTTCTTATACTTATAAAGAAGGGGGTTCCCTTTATTTAGTTTAATAAATATAAGGTAGCATTTTAATACCTTAAGAATGCTTTTATTTTATATTCTATTTTAGTATAATAGGACCTTAATAAGGATATAGTGTTAGAGTCTAATGCTTCTAAGGAGGCGCTAGGTAGCTGCCTCTTCTAATATAATTTAGCTAGGGTTTTACACCCTATTATATATTATTCTATATACCTATTACTAGTAGAGCAGAACTATACTATTTATAATAAGGAGCTACTAAGTATTATCTCTTGCTTAAAGGCATGGTTAGTAGAACTATATAGTATAGCTAAGCCTTTTACTATTTTTATAGACTATAAGAACCTTAAGTATTTTACTAGCCTATATAAGATATCTAAAAGGTAGGCCTAATAGGTAGAGTTCCTCTCTCTTTTTTATTATTACCTTTATTATTAACCTAGTTCCTAAGTAGGGCAACTAAACACTCTTTTACGCTATAAATAGGATAAGTCCTTATCCTTAAGGCAGCTATAGTAATTACTATAGCCTATTATTATAGCTTATTTATCCACCCTAATAGAAATATAATTAAATAGTAGAGAGTGTTTAGATAATTCCTTACTAGGCCTCTCTTTAGAGCCTTTTTAAGGCAATGCCTACTTTACTAATATATACCTTTAAGAGCTTTAGGACTAAGCTATATAGGTAGATAAATTATATAGTGTTAAGATTACTGCGCTATGTTAAGGGATACGCTGCTTCCTTTTAGAGGCTAAAATATAATAATAAATTAATAACTATACCCTTAACACACATAGTGCATTGCTATTTTAGGGCTATTTATAGGCACCTAAGTATAAACCACTTACTATAATGCTAATTTAGTAGGTCTATAACTCCCTTATATTAGAATACTCTAGGAAGAATACTATATTCTAAGCTCTTTACTATAACTACTATTAGAAGGGTATATTTATAAATATTATATATTATATATAGAACTATTATTACTATACTAGGCAGAAGAGTTAAAGGCTAAAACAAGGCCTTCTATACCTAATCCTAGCCCCTAACTATTATTAGTCCTAAATCTTTATAGATTTTATAACTAAACTACCTATAGCTAATAAGGACTCTCTACACTACCTTATAGTAATTATAGATCGCCTGTCTAAGTATATATAGTTAGAGCTAATGTAAAGTATAGACGCTAAGACATATGCAGACTAGTTTCTATATTACTAGTGGCGCTTTTATAGGTTCCTATATAGCATTATCTCTAACCACAGCTCAGACTAGGTCAGCACCTTTTAGTCCTCCCTATATACCCTAACCGGCACCCAGCGTCTCCTCTCTACTTCCTATCACCCTCAGACAGACGGCAGCACGGAACGCGCAAATTAGGAGGTACGATGGCAGAGACAACACGGCTTACAGGAGTCTTTTGGCCCCGGTGTGCAGCCAAAGAGGCCATTGCGAGCCGCGTATACAAGACAAGAGAGGCACTACATCTCTAGAGTCATGAGCGTGGTAGGGGTGTATAATTTATTATTAGAGTTGCCTTCCATTATATAGCACCTAATAATACAGCGTCCTCCTCTAGATAGAGGAGGAGGAGAAGGTAGTATAGTAGTAGCAGCTATTCTAATAAAAAGCTTTAAGTTAGTAAGAAGGGGATATATAGAATACTATATAACTAACCTTAGGGATATGCTAGGGAGTTAAGTAGCTAAGGACTAAAAGTAATAGAATATAGAATATAATAAGGACTTAGAGAGATAGAGTAAAGAAGTAATAAGGGATCTTAATAGATAGGAAGTAGGTATAAAGGGGTAGCTATAAGGATATAATAGGTAGGCTAAGGGAGCTAGTAAGTAGTTAAGTAAAAGGAGGAGGGGATAATAAGGGAAGATACCTTTTTATACTTAAAATGCTAAGGTAAGTAATTTAAGGAATTACTTTATTATTTATTATAATAGAGTTATGCATATATGCTCTTTATTTAGCTATAATAAAACGCTAGGCTTAGCAATTAGAGAGATAGCTTTATAAGGTTATTATTAATTAGTTATATATATACGCTCCTAGTATATATTTAGGGGTAGATAGCTTATATTTGCTAAGTAGCTACGTAAACTGCATAGAGTAGGTGTTTATCCTAGGGTAGAAAGGTTTTATATTTATAAGGAGGGAGCTATATAATAGATTTAAGCTTAATGCTTAGATCCTTATTAGAGGTATAGTAGGGATAGAGAGGGGGAGTGTTATATACTATTAGGGCTAGCCCTACCTATAAGTCTATATTTAGCGGGAGGCAGGAGGACCACGTTAGGATTCCTTCTTACTGCCCTCATGGTTAATAATAATACTATTAACGCTAGAACGCAGGCGCCTTCTAGGCCAGTCCATAACATACTTATTTATTAATACTTAATAAAGAATCCTTTATTATTACTTATTAAATTTAAATAATAAGCTTCTTTATTTTTACTACCTTATTTTATTAAAACTAAATATAGTAAAATTATATTTACTACTATTAATACTTTACCTCCCCTTTCTTTACCTTTAAATAGCTATTATATTTTAGGCTATTATAAAATTAAAAGTAACTTTAAGAATAAGTTATTTACCTTTATTAATCTTAACTAGCTAAATATTTAGTGTCTATTTTATTTTATATATATAGTAAATAATAAACTATTTTTATATACTTTAGGCCCTTAGCACTTTTATAAAAAGTATTAAAGAAGAAAGGTAACTTATATATATAATACTATTATTTTTACTTAAAGTCCTACTCTTTACTACTTTACTTATAAAATTATAGTAGCTATTTATTATAATAAAGCTATAAAAATACCTTATTTCCTTACTTATAATACTCTTAATAGTAAAGGGAAAAAAATTATATTAAATAAGCCTTTTAAGGCTTTATATAACTATTTTATTATTACTTTATATACTATTAAGAAGTATACTATACTTATTATTATTACTAGTTTCTTACTTATATCTTTCTTTTAGCTATTAGAATAATTCTAAGCTACTATTAATAAGATATTTATATATTTCTTACTTACTATTACTATTAATTTTACTATAATTTACTTATTAAAGACTAGTATTAACTATACTAATACTTAGTTATTTAGAGTATAGTACTAAGTTAAGTAGCTAATACTTATATATTAAGATTTATTTACTAATCTTTAGTTATATTAGCTTTTTTTATTATTTTATTTACCTTTATAACCTAAGAAGTAGGTATATATACTTATACTGCCCCTTTTTATAATATTACATATACTACTACCTCCTAGCATTTTATTTAGAAAAGTTAGCTAGCTATTAATACCCCCTTTTATTATTACTATACCTTTATTTACTACTACTATACCTTTTTTTATTATTATTACACCCTCTCTTACTAATATTATACTACTCTTTATTAATATTATATTATTATTTATTTTTCTTTAGTATACTTTATTTTTATTACTTTCCTTTAAGCTACCTTTAAACTTCTTTAGCCTTAAATTATAAAAAGCTAATATATCTTTTATTAGCTAAAAGTTACCCCCTTTACCTTTACTTAACTTACTTACTATAGCTATATTATTTAAGTATTATAAAAAAAAAGGTTTATTAAGCTACTTTATTTACTTTATTTAAAAATAAGTAATAGTAATATATTAAAATACTATAGTTAAAATAAAGCCTATATAAGGCTTAGTAAGGTCTAAATTTATATCTAATAGTATACTATATAGTATTAATTAAGAATTATAGTATACTTATATTAATTTATTATTATTATTATTATTACACTAGTTAGGCTTATGAGCCTAATACTAGTACCTCCGCTACTTAAACTATATAGGAAAAACCCTAGCATAGAGAGGAAAACCTATATATAACCTTTTTTTATATTCTATAGCAAAGCTATAGTAGCTCTGCGCTAGTTTTAATTATAAGAAGTAGTGCGCTACTAGCTAAACTTAACTAGTATTATAGGAGAGTGTATAGTGTAAAACTAAAATTAGACTAGGTTAGTAGAGGCGCAGTAATAATACAGATTACCCTTAGGGGTAGTCTATAATTTATAGTAAGTTGCCTTAAGCGCTTAGCCTATCTTTTATACTAGTCCCTAGCTAATTCCCTTAGGTTACTACCCCTTTACTTAAAATATTTCTTTAGCTTTTATACTTTTATAGTATTAGCTATACTAGCTAGTAGCTAGCTATTATTAAACTAACTATTAGCTATTTATTAGTTATATAATAAAAAGAGAAAGAAACACTATATTTACTCTTTTTTTCTTATTTTTAGGCTCTTCTTTTCTTTCTTCCTTCTTTATTTATTACTTTTATTATAAGTATACCCTTATCCTTATTTTTATAGTAATACTGCCCTATTACTACCCTAAACTAACTATAGTGTTATTAAAGATACTGCCTACTTTTATAATAAAATTAATTTTTATACTTAAAGTAAATACTAGTCCCTTTTTAATATACTACTACTACTAACCCTTATATAGCTAGGCTAATTATAGGCCTAGCCCTATAAAGCTTACTTAATATAAGCTAAAAACATTAAAAAACAGTGCTATAGCACTAAAGGTTAGTACCCCCTTCTAACCTATACTACTTCTATTACTAATTTAAGTAGGTATTAGTAGTATATACTTTAAGTGTATAAAAGTAAAAAAGACTTATTTAGGTATAAGTATTATATCTATTATCTATATTAATAGCTAGGTAGTAGCTAATTAGTTCTATAGCTAAATTTAAATATTATATTATACTAGGAGGCTATTAAATAAGTTATAAATATATAGAATCTCTATACCTTTAGGGAGTTTATTAATATAAGTATAAGGCAGCTAAGATATAGTTTTATTATAATGCTAATATAATATTAATATATAATTAAGCTATAGAGTATAATACTACTTAAAAAGAGGTAGTTTAACTTATAAAGTAAGTAGGCTTATTTACTAATATAGTAATATAGGTTAGTAGTAGTGCTATAGTAGCCTTAGCCTTAACCTTAGTTAAGAGTAAGCTATTACTATAAACTTACTATATTACTAATGCACTAAAGGAACTAAATAATATTCTATAGAATAAGCTTACTATAGTTACTATATAAAGCTATATAAAGAAGGTAGTAAAGGGGAAGGAGAAGGTAAAGAAGGAGAGGTAGGGGGTAGAGGAGGAGAGGGGGGAGCTAGAGGCTAAGGGGGTATAGGCCTAGGGCTAGCGTAGGCATACTGCGCCTGTTTTTTATTTTCTTAGCTATTATATTTATTTTTCTTTAAAAATAAATTATATATTCTAATAATTTATACTAGCTATAATATTTATATAGCTTCCCACTACCTTTATACCTAAGCTATGCTAAGTGCTATATAGTACTAAATCCTTAATATCCTTAGCTTATTAATCTTATAAGCTTTTTATAAGCTAAAACTAAGGAATACACCCTATTAATATAAGCTACTTAGTAAGCGCAGTTGCTAGCTTATTATTCTCTAGAGCCTCTCTAACTTTACGCTAGTTTTATACTAAATATATGCTTATATTAATAAGGTAGAGATAATTAAAATTTTTATAAAATAGTAAAATATAATAGTAGTCTTTATTATTAGCCTAATAGCTATATATTAGCAATTCTACCTTAGAAATATATTAGCTAAAAAAGAAGATATTAAGTTTAATTTATTCTATATATATTTATATAAGCGCTATAGATTTATACTTAGTTAGGCTTAAGTAAAGGTAGACTACTTTAGTAGTAAAAGTAAAGCTAAGGTTAAGCTTTACTGCTATATAGTTAATATAAGTTTAGTATACCTATATAGCAGTTCTTTCCTAATACTAGCAGTCCTTTTATTTTAGAGCAAATGCTTTAGTTAGGGATAGTTCTAATAAGTAGTTATAGGGCTAGTTTAGGAATAGTATATAGTTTAGGTAGTTATTCTACTATAGTAGGCAGCCTTATCCCTAGCGTGCTAGTCTGTGTTAGAGTTAAGCTGCTATTATAGTATATATACTATATATTTACTTAGCTATCCTATTAGCCTTTATTTATTAATAAAAGTATAGTAAGTAGTAGTTAAAGTAGAGGTTAATTAGAGCTATAGCTACCTTAGTTTTAACTAGAGTATATAGCATTACTTTAAATATACTAGTTACTATTCTTAAGCACTTAGTCTATTTAGAAATAAATGCCTTAGCTATACCCTTAGCTTTACTACTAACTTTAGTAAGGGTATAGTGTAATCTTATGCTATATATAATTATACTTTAAATAACTTATATATATAAAAGTTATATATTATATAATAAGCATCCCTAGGTTAAAGCCACTAGTAATATAAGTGTAAGCCACTACTACACTAGTTTTAACTTAACCTAACTTTAGTATACTTTTTAGTAAAGCTTATAATAAACCTACACCCTAAAAAAGTAAGTAAACTAAACTAATTATACTATATTAGTGCTAAGTTAGATTAGTAATGTAATTATAGCGCACTACTTAGTAAAGTATATAAGTTTACTCTTCCCTAAATTAAACTTAAGACCTAATTCTTAGGACTAGTTTTAGTAAATTATTTAGATAGCCTTAAGGCAATTCTATATCTCCTCTACTATATGCTTATATATAAGTATATTTATATTATTAAAGAAGCTTATAATAAGTATAGAATATACTATTTAGAGCTTAGTATATAAAGGGGTAATATAAAGTAGGAAGAGAATAAAAGAAATTAAAGACCCTTATAGTATATTTATAGTTATAAGTAAGGGGCTTATAGATTTACTATTAAAATAAAGGTTAGTAGTATATTTAGTAGTAAAGGAGTAAGTTTATACTACTATTTATATAGGGATTTTAGTAGCTATAAGGGTATAAGTTAGTCTCTTATAGTAAATAGTATTAAAAGCTACTAATATATTTAGTTAAAGTAGCGATGTAATACTGCTATAGTGCTATGCTATATACACTAATTCCACTAAAACACTTAGTATAACCTCTATTAACCTATTCGCTCTATTGCCTATTTATAAGTTAGGTAGTATACTGCTTAATTTAGCTATAAGGGTAAGCTAACTTACTATTACTGCCTTTAATACTTTATTAATAATACTAAAAAGTAAGATAAAGCACTAAGCCCTTACTCTTTACTACTCTATTAAGGTCTTACCTAGCTTATAAAGAATAATAACTTTTACTTACTAAAATAAAGCTAAGTAATAGCTAATATAGTAGTATATATTAAGTAAGTAAGTAAGGGTCCTAGCTAGTAGCTTACTATATACTTTAAGGTATTTAGCTAAAAGTTTATTTAGTTTTAGCACTTTTTAGCTAGCTAGGCTTTTAATAATACTATAGATTTTATTAGTATTAAAGTAGTTTTTTAATAGAAATATTATAGTATTAAGGTAGTTATTGAGATTCTTTAGTATATTATTAAGTTAGGCTTAGGAGAAAGGAAAGAAATAATTAGCTAGTATAGCTACTTTCTTTTAGTATAACTTAGTAATTATAGTGTCTATACCCTTACTTTAAATAAAAGTAGGGATTTACTACTATTCTAATAGTAGTTTACTATAAAGCTATACCTAGCGTTTAAGTTTCTATAAGTCTTCTTTATAGATAGTAGCTGCTTTAATAGTAGAGCGCTAGGCACTATACCTTTTATTACTAATAGTTTAGTATTATATCTAGGCTATATTAGTAGTAAGTTACTAGTTCTCTTTAATATAGGATATTTACTACTATTATAATACTCTCTTAGTATTTTAAGTAGCTTCTTTAGTATAGTGGTTTTACTATAGGTTTAGCTTAAGACTACCTTAGGGTTCCCTTAAAACTACTAGGTTTATAATAAATTAAAGCTTAGCTATTATTTATTTTATATAGCTATTAATTTTTATAGGTATTTAGAGTAGGGGTTTAGTAAGGTTTTAGTAGAACTGTATTACTGCCTTAGTTACTATAAGGTTATTTTCTATATATAACTATTTAAAATAAAGTAAGTAGTTACTATATAGCCTTAGGCTAGCGCTAATGTAAATAAGCTATAGGATATAGTTAGATCTAGTAAGGTCTAGTCCCTCTATAAATTTAGCTTCTATATTATAAGTAACCTAAGTATAGTTAATAATACTATCCCTTTTACTTTATATTCTTTAAGTTACTTTACCCTATAGTATTATAAGTTTAAGCTATTACTATATTATTAGTATAAGGAGTGTATTGCTTTTTATTAAGGTTTAGCTATAATAGTCCTAAAGTAAGTAGTATTAGTTAAAGTTTTTTATAAAAACACTATAGTTTAAAGATAGGGCTATTATAAAGTTAAGAAGGGGTAATATTTAATTAGGTTTATAGGTTAGGAAATATATTAAGTAGATATAATATTCTATTAATATTATTAAGCACTAATCCTTATCTATATATATTAACTATACCTTAGGCCTATACTAGTAGTTTATATAAATTATAGTATAGCTACCCTAAGTAATAAGTTAAAAGTAGCTAAAGCTAAGGTTAGGTAGTTTACTATTTATAGTTTCTAGCTCCTATATTATTATTATATTAGCTTTAGGTTAGGACTTTAGCACTAAATATATAAGGTAGGTTTTTTTTTATATATTTTAGTATATAACCTTTATTATATACTCTATATAGTGTATTAAGTTAGGCTTAGCTTATTTAGTGCTATAGTAGCTATAGGTTATTAACTTAGAAAGGCCTCTATAGTAGCTTATAAGCGTTATATTAATTTTAGTTTAGTGTTAGGGAGGCAGGTATATAGTTTATTAACTTACTTTTATAGTAAAGCCTCTTATAATAATAAGTTACTTATATCTCTTCTCTAGCTATAGCTAAATACCTTTATTTAACTATTTTTCTTTAGTAAAGAAGGTTTAGTAAAGGCTAGGGGCTATACTAGGTATATAGTATATATATAATTCTATTATTTATTTATAATATTATATATATAAGACTATATAGAGTAAAGTCCTAAGTAGTTAATATAGCGTTCCTATATAGCTTTTAATAGCGCTAGGTATAATTATTTACCCTTTTTATACTAACTAGATATATAGTAGCTATACCTTAGGGGTAATATATAGTATATAGCTATATAGCTAAATTTAAAGCACTTAAAGTATTATTAAGAATAAATAGTATTATTATAGGGCTTAGCTTTAAATATCTTAGCTTTATAAATAATTTTAATATAGTATAGTTTATTTACTATATTAACTTTATTAATAGTAATAATTAAAGGGGATTAGGTTATAGTGCTATATAGCTTCTATACTATAACCCTTACTAAACCCTACTTATTAGCTATAATTATATTTTAAAGAATATTATCTTTCTCTTAGTTTTATATATAGTATATAGAAAAGCCCTTAATAATTATACTAAATATATATTAGTTTAGCGTTACTTCTAAACTAAAAGTAGTGCTAACCTAGGCTATATTATTAGTATAAGGCTTTACTATATTTTAGAATATAATTATAGTATTATTACTATAAAGGTAATACACTACTATAATAGTATTAGTATTAGTAGCTTAGTTAATAGTAGTAATAGTTTCTTTAAGTAAGTAGTTTTATATAGCTTTAGCTATTATACTACCTTTAATAATAGTTTTATAGTAAATATAAGGTAATATTATTATTATTATACCCTAAATCTATTAAATAAGTAGTTAGGTAATACCTTTAGTAGTAATATTAGCTTAGCTTAAGGCTATTATATTCTTAGTGCTAATAGCTTTCTTTACTACTTATTTAATAACTTCTTTTAAGTTTTTAACTATAATAAGCTTATTAAGTAATAATAAAATTAATTTTATTAATATTTTAATGTAAGTCTAAGGTATAAGGAGGCTATATTAGGCATATGTTAAGGCTATATTATTAATATAAAGAATAATATTCTATACACTCTCTAGTACTATAGCTAATATAAGTTTAGCTATCTTATTATATTTAATAGTTAGGTAGTTTAGTATTTACTTATATATAAATAGTAGTATAGAAGTAACTTAAGGTATTATTAATATAAAGCTACTTTATTCTATAAGTAAGTAGTAGTAGCTTTATATAAGGCTATAATTTCTACTATTAATATTTATTAGCATTACCTTATCCACTATACCTATACTTTAGTACTAATATGCTATTAGAGATAGGGTAAAATAAATATAGCAATTCTTTTTCTACACTTTTTAAGAGGTTTAGAGTCGGTTCTACGTCGCTACTACAGTGCGGGCGAATTCGTGAAAAGTTTAACTACCTGCTTTATATTAATTTATTATTAAAATATATATTACTTTATTATAATTTAAATTATACTAAAGCTTTAGTATTCTTTAAATTTTTAAGTAGTTTTTATATTAATTATATATAGCTAACCTATTTAACTAATATATTATAATAATTACTATAGCCTTTAGTATTTTTTATAGCTAAAATATACTTAACTTAGTACTTATAAAGTATATTTATATTATTATTTTAAAGCTAAATAAGGCTTAGTTAAAAGTTAAGTAAAACCTAAGAAAAAAGTAAATTATTTACTATATACTTTATTAAATTAATATAGAAAATAAGGTAAATACTACTTAGAATATTTAGTTTAATAGTAAGGGGTATTAAAATATTAAATATAATATATTTAGCTATAATTTAATTTAACTTTTTACTTAATTAAAGGGTATAAATATTATAAAGGCTAAGCTAAACCTTATCCCTTAGCTAGTATTACTTTACTAAATAATATAATTAATTAAAAGACTCTTATTAATATTATTAAGTAAAGTTAATAGTAGCTTAAGTAAGCGCTATTTTCTATTTAATATATTTAAAAAATTAAACTACTTATCCCTTAAGGGATATTTAGCTTTATATAAAAGCTAGTGTATATTAAATTAAATTAATATTAAACCTATAAAGTGCTATATAAGTGCTTAGGCTAGTAACTAATAATATATAGTTATTAAGAATAAGCTAATATACTACTAAGTATATAAGCTAATCTATTTAGATAAAAGAAACTATAACCTATAGTACTACCTAAACCTTTTAATTTATATACTTAGTATTATTATTAATTTAAGGGTAATAGAATATAAAGAGAAGTTACTTAATACTTATAAAAAAGTAAAGTATTAACTAAAAGCTACTTATTTAGTCTAAGCTTTAGTTTAAAATAATACTTAAAAGGAATCTATAGAAATATTACTAATAATTTAGAAAGTATTAAGTATATACCTTAGCGCTTATACTTATTATAGCTTTTAATTAAATATATTTAAAGAAATAGTTAATAATAACTATAAGGAATTAAAGAGTATTTAAAGAGCTAGTAAGAAAGTTAGTTATAAAGTTTATTAATATTTATAACTAATACCTATCTAGCGCTAAAATAAGCTATAAAAGGCCCTAATATAGGCACTAGCTTTTTTAAGCCTTATAATAATAGTAATTATATATATACTATATAATATTTATTAATATACCCTTTTAGTAATAGTTATAATAAAAAGCTTAAAAGGTTATATTTTTTTAAAGTAGCTTATTAAGGGTAAGTTATAGGTTTATTAAATTAATATAGTAATAGAAAGCTTATACTATAGTACCTAAAGGTAGCTATAAAATAGTAAAGCCTTATAAGTATTTATTATATAGTTACTAATTTATTAATATATAGCTACCTTAGTAGGGAATTTCTAAGCCTTTAATTATACTACTTTAATCTTTACTTAGTATATAGAATTAGCTTATATACCTTAATTTTAAAGGCTTTATAAATAGTTATTTATAAAGAAGTTATAGCCCTAAGGGTTAGCTAAGAAAACACTAGCTAGGGTATATTCCTACCCTAATATAAAGGTTAGAAAAGCATAAAGTAGTTATAATAAGTATATAGCTAATACTAAATAAAATAATAGCTAAGTCTTTATAGGTTCTCCTAACTTATTCTATTTATAGTAGAATAGTATTGTTGGAATCGCTGCATATTCCGGCTCGCGACTAGCCGCCCGGAACCACGGACCCTAACAAGGACCCTAACAAGACCCCTGACGAGTCGGTCACGCGATAAGCAGAGTTTTCACCGGCGCTTCTGACGGCATTTTTATGGAATATAAAGACCCCTATAAAATGCCCCTTTAAATAGCACCTTCTTTAGTAGAAATTAAACCTTTTTATAAATACCTTTACAGACCCTATGTTAAGTTACTAAATCTCTATTCCACCCTAGTATTCCTTAGAAAATTACTAATATTCTAAGGAATACTAATACTAATTAGTAAGTTATACTATTCTTAGGATATTTACCTATAGATTTATAAGGATTTATCTTAGAAAAGGTAAATCTCTCTACTTAGAAGAGAGATTAATACTAAAGGAAGATAGAGTGTATAGTCTTAGATAGCACTTAGACTTCCTAAATATAGGGTCTTTTATATAAGAATTAGGTTGTTTTCGCTAAACTAGCTATAACCTATCTTTAAGTATAGAGTTTATTATTATTCACACTATTATCTATAGGAAACCCTTATTTATTAACTAACCCTTTACTATACTAAAGCTTATATAGGGATTATAAAACTAAAATGCTAAACCTTAACTATAGCCTATTAAAAATACCTCTAAACATTTAATTATAAGGATATCTTTCTATAGAAGTAATAAGGAATTCTAGGATTTATTTAGAAACCTTATATAAAGTAGCACTAATACTGCATTACTATAAGTATTACTAGATTCCCTCTTTAAAATTAATTATAAGTATATAAAAATCCTTACCCTAAAATAGGAAGTATACTAGGATAACCTACTAGAAAAACACAAAGACTAGTAGTATATTAATAATTAAGCTGCCTTTATTCTTTACTAATATAATATTTTAAAATAGAAAAACCTTAAGCTTTTTAATACCCTTTATAAAGACTTTAAAGGTTAGACTACTAAAGACTTTAAGTAAATTCTAATAATAATGCAGAAGAATTTATAAGATTTCCTTACTATAAATAGTATGCTAATTCCACTTACCTAAGGGGTATAATACATAAATGTGCTTACTGCTCTTATTAATGCCTTAGAAGAATAAATTAAACACTAGTTCCCTAGTTAATCTATATAATATTAGTAATAAATTCCTATTCCCCTATAACCTAATAGCTCTTATAAAGATAATAAAATAATTAATTAGCAGATTTATAAGGAATCTAGGTTAATAGATAAGTTATTATATAAATAACTAGAAAGATAATAATTAGAGCTACTACTGCTAAAAACATTACTTAATAATAACTAACTCTGCTATATTCTTAGAGAAATTAATAAAAGCTATTCTAATAGTAAGAAATATAGCGGAAAAATATATAACTTTATTGTTCTAAAGATAGGTATCTTTAAAGATTGTTTATTATAAAATAACGTGCCTAAAGACTTATAGGCAAAGGCTTTCCTAATTATACTTAAAAATAAAGCCCTTACCTACTATATTAAAGAACTTACTAGAAAAGGTATAATAATATAAAACCTTACTAATAATATTAGATCTCACTTTAAAACTAAAAGCAATTAGCACTTCTATTATATTAAGTAGAATATAATCTCTCTTTAGAAGGTTATTACTATTAACCCTAAAAAGACTAAGCTTAAATGCCTTAACCTAATGCTTATATAACTTTACTAAGTTTATTATAGAATCTTTCTAGCTTCTATAGTAAATATAGAGCTCTAGTAATAATTAATTACTGCTATTACTAATGTTTCTAAATATAGTTTAGCTATATTCCTTTACGCTTTAACCTATAAGGGAGTTATAGAAGACCTTTAGAAATGCCT
Organism: Claviceps pusilla; assembly: GCA_018360225.1. Taxonomy (NCBI): domain Eukaryota; kingdom Fungi; phylum Ascomycota; class Sordariomycetes; order Hypocreales; family Clavicipitaceae; genus Claviceps; species Claviceps pusilla. The sequence goes on along the minus strand of SRPW01000354.1, from coordinate 3,332 downwards.
TTAAACTAATATAGTAATTATAGTAATATAATAGTTAGCTACTACTACCCTTAACCCTATAGAAGATAACAATAAGGCAATGTTTATAGACTAATAATATAAGCAATTATTTAATTAGCGCCCTAGTAGCTAACTATAGTTAAAATTACGCTTTCTATAAAAGTGCTTTATATATTAAAAAGAAGAATATTAGTTAATATTTTATATAGAGTAAGAATAATAAAAGGCTAAGGATATTTAGCTAAAAAGTAAGCGTGCTAAAGGGACTCCTACTAAGCATAGCTTTAATGTATTTCTTCTTACATTTAAAGGAGAACCTATAGATAAGAACATTTACCCTAATAAATATCTAGCTTAGGCTAACTATAATGCATTTATTATAACTTCCTTAAGTAATACTATAATACCTAAGCTAATATTTATATAGTTTTTTACCTAATTACCCCTAGGCCTATTTAGACTATTTAATTAAATAAACCTCTATAAGAAATTATTACCTTTATAGGTAAGATCCCTCTTATATATACTAAAACGCACTATAGCTAACTATAAGATATCTAGTATAAACACTATACTATAGGCAGAGCCTTCTAAAATAAATTACTTTATCTTAAATAACTATTATTCTAATAAGGTTTTTTATAGAATTATACTAAATATTAGAGCTATAGAGATTTTAATAGTAGGAGTATAGTAAGCTATAGTATTATAGAAGCTAATACTAACCTTAAAGATTAAGTCCACTAGCTAGTATAAAGTTAATTTTAGCACTAGTTCTATAACCTCTTTAAAAGTGCTATAAGTACTAATTATCTTTAGTATTATTAATTTCTACATTCTTAATATAGCTACACCCTTTTTATTTTATATATCTAATATAGATTAAATAAATATAAAGCTTAATAACCTTAAGAATATACTAATTTAAGGCTATAAAATAATCCCTATTATATAAAAATAGGGACATTCTTAGTAGCTCCTTAAGGAAAATAAAGCTACTACTTTCTATCTCTTAAAGATAGAAATTTACTAGCTTTATTAATATTTTAAATACCCCTTTATTATAAAACTAAATAAACTACTCTAAAGAGCTAGTAAGTTAATAAATAATAAAATAATTATAAGTATTACCTATAAATACTATTAATATTAACTTTATAGTAAAGCTTTAGCTTAGTTTAAGTTTACCCTTAAAGATAATATAGACTTTAACTATAAAATTTATATTAATATCCTCTAAATTAATAGGAAACCTATGCTATATATTATTAATATAGCTACTACTTTCTAAGCTATATACTTTCTTAAACCCTAGAAGTAAAAAGCCTATAATATATAAAATACACTAAAGGAGTGCTAAATTAATATATATTTAGAACCTTTAAATAATATTATTTATAATGCTAGAAGGAACTTTACTTCTATAGAATTCTAATATAATACATATTAATTAGCTATTAATATAGAAAAGGTTCCTATTAAAGCCTACTATAGCATTAGGAAGGTTAAATAATATTATAGCCCCCTTTATTAGGCTTATAAAATTATTAAAGCTATGGTTAAAGACTTTATAACCCCCCTTTAATGCCTATAGATATCTATTAAAGCTATTAATAATTCTATAGAACCTAATAGCCTTATACTAACCCTGCTTATTTTTAAAGTATACCTATAGATATTATATAATTTACCCCTAAGCTTATTAGTAATATAAAAAGAGAATTTACTAAAGAAAGCTACTAATAAAGCTTAGTATTATCTTACTAGGAGGTAAGTAACTAATACATTAAATACATAAAATAGCCTAAATACCCTACTATTATATATACTTCCCTTAAACTTAAAAGTCTATATTTAGTATAAAAAAAAGGCTAGAGTAGTTTATTTAGGTTGCTATTATTTAATTATAAGACTTATACTATAGAAATGCCCTAAGGACCTATAAAATTCTGCTTAATAGTAGTAAAGCTATACTATTAAAGCATAGAAGAAAAAGTTATAAATATAGAGAAAAATAATAAGAAAGAGAAGGAGATTAAGAATGCTAACGCTAATAAAGATTAATTACCTATACCCTTATAGTAATAAGGACCTAGGTAACCTTAAAAGTATTCTTTAATTATAGCCTATAAGGAAGATAATAGGATTAAGAAGAATATTAATAAGAATTATAAGGAACTTAGTATTATAAGTTTCCTTATAGCTAAAGAGAAAAGTAACTAAAACCTAGTAGTTAAACTAAAGAAAAAAGGGAAGATTACTATTACTAGAAAACCTTTTAAAGTATTTAATTAGAAAGAAATTAAGGCTTTATTAGCTAGAGATATCTTTAAATTTATAACCTTTAATAAGGAAGAATATAGAAACTAATAATTCTTTTACTCTTATATAGTAAGAGAAGTTAAGAGAAAAGGCACTAATAAGCTATATAAGAAATTAAAGCTTATAATCTAAGGGTATAGTAATAAGGAAAAAGTATAGATTCTAACATAATCTCTAATAATTTAACATATAAGCTAAAGACTTATTATTACTTTAGCACTATTACTAGCTAAAGACTATATCTTTTTATAGCTATAAGACATTACCTAGGCGTATATATAGTTAGAAACCTTGCTTAACTAGTTAATTATTACTAAACTATTAGTATAAATTGCATATCTATACCTAAAGGATACTATTATAGAGGTTATAAAACCCCTTTATAGAATTATAGAGGCTAGTATACATTAGTAGGCTATATACTTCTGCTACTATTATAAGAAGCTAATAATAACTACTTCTATATATAACCTATATTTCTTAATAGCTTCTAATATAATTAAATGCTTTAGTGTAATTAAAATATAAATAGATAATACCCTTAGTCTAAGTAATGTTAAGTTCTTTAAAACTAAGGAGATAGAACTAAAGAAAGTAGGATTTATAGCAAAACCTAAGCAAATTCTAACGCTAATAGAACCTCTTATCTTTAATAGCTATATCTTATACTAATATAATAGAAATTATATAAAACTTTATTAAAAAAGCTAAAGTAAAAAGCTTTAACTTATTAAACCTAATAAGCTAATAATAAAATAGTAATATATAGAATAATAAGCTTAAGGAGTATATATATTACTAGTTTATTAACTAGAGGCTGTATTTAACCTTTCTATTGCTATGTAAGCCTAAAATCCTAATAATTTTAATGTTATAAGACTTAATAAACGGATTTAGTAGTAAATATAGCATTATAAGCACCCCGTGGCGCAGTGGTCAAGCGTCATGGAAAACCTCGTCACTTTTCTTACGTAAGTAAGAATTGTGGGGAGGTTGCAGGTTCGATTCCT
>SRPW01000353.1:0-24333 GCA_018360225.1 Claviceps pusilla | reverse complement strand
TTTTTTAAAGGGGGAAGGGGGAATTGCCAGGTATTTAGCGAACAGCTTCTGAGATGAGTGTCTCGAAAGTGGAATGGACAGGGAATGGTCTTACATAGTTGTGACTTTGGTCCATATTCGTCGGCAAACGCCAAGTGTGCTACAGCAATCAAGCCAAGAACATCATTTTTCATGTAGTTGAGGAAAAATTCTTGAAGATCTTCTACGGTAACATCTCGTGACAGCTCCTGTGGTTTCGGACCTTCATAATCCATGGGAGGGTAGTTCCATTCAGGGGGGATAAGGTCCGGATCCCAGATGACGAAAAAGTCGTCTCCGTCTAGGTCACCTCCGGATAACATGCTCGGAACCGGGCAATCCCCTGTGGAGGGAAAGACCACGACATCAGTCAGGTGTTTTAATTCCGGTCTATCGACTGCCTCCACAACCCGAATATCTCCGGGATGAAGCGACGGATTTCGTCCCACTATGCAAACGCCTTTGACGAGTGTCGGTTGAAATGAATTAGGATCTGTCAGCTGCAGGAAGATTTGAGGCAGTTGATTAATATCTTTGTTCTTTGAGCCTTCGGTCTTGCGCGAATGACCGCGCAGGGTTCCAGTCTCGTCCACGCACCCGAGAACAAACGCGCTTTTCGTTACATGAAGACGTGCCTTTTCCTTGAGTAGCTTGAATGACCAGGAAATCCAGAGTTTTAAGAGATTGGAAGTAAACGGCTCCTCGGCCGTCTTGAATCTGGCCTTTAAAAGCTCGGCGAGAACCAGCGTGTTCTGCCTCTCGTCAACAAACTTCGTGAGCAATGCAATGGCTGCCGAGGAATCCTGTGCAGCATTCTCATAGGCCTTGATCTGCTCCTCCAAAATGTTCGTGAATACACGGATTGGTACTCCAAGGCTCTCCAGAATGGTTATCGTCTGGCGATTCAGTGTTGCTGTGGCACGGCTTGCGCATTTGATTACCTCGAGACCTTTGGAGCCGGACTTGAACTTTTCCTGCGAGGGCCGAATATGGACCTCGCTCCATTTGACATTAGGCCAGACAGCAAGCACTCCCTTACAACCCCCCAAGCGGAATTGAAATGCCGTTGGCTCGCTCAAGATGTCCAATTTCATGTCTTCGGTAATCGCCAATGCCTGAAATTTTGATATAATTCCAACACCGTCTGTAAAACAAAACCCATTTCGCTCTATATCAGGTATGTATTTGACATCAGGCACAGGAATGCCTTTTATTTCTCTCGTCGTGGAGAAACATTGCCCTATACGAGCGGCGTATTTGCCAACGACTTTTATGTGGTCAAAGTCGCCCATCCATGCAAGGATATTATGACAAGAAACATGATCAGTAGGGCAAAAGAAGTAGGCACTGCATTCTCGCAGTTGCGAACTTCCAAATGCAAGAAATTTGTACACACGAGACCCAATGCGAATTCCCTCAAAGAGAGTCCTTCTTACCCGCTTCCAAATGTCTTCATTTACTTGACTGTTTCCATTGATGCGGCCAAACTCGGATTCCCCGAGAAACTGAATGCGTAAGAAACGATCCTGGAGCACGCTGAATTCTCGAAAAATACGATTTGAAGTTTCAACTGTCGGCGAAGATAGGAGAACTGTAGTCGGGGTAATTGATATCTTCCGAACAGTAGCACAATAGTCAGGCACTCTAGACTTGGGAGCGTAGAACTTTGCATCTTCCATTTCGAAAAGATCCATGGGCTCGGAAATTCTCTCATTCAAGTCCGCAAGATATTCCAGCCGCCGAGTGGCGTCCGAACATGATAATGCAGCTAGGCGCTGAAGAAAGTCGCGGCCAATATTATACTCGCATAACACTCCCCGCGATATGCAGACCTCCAGTTGATAGCGGACTTGGAAATCCAAATGCACGGTAGATACCATTCCAAGCAAGGCTGAGGGTTGTTGATTGATGTTTCCTGTGGAGGGATCGTCCAAGTACTCCCATGCGCTGACAGCCTTGCCTGTGACAAATTCGCAATTGGGATGTCGGAAGACATTGCATTCAGATAGAGCAGAGCTCAAGTCTTCATATACGCTATCGTGACGAGAGCAACTGGCGTTGAAGGATAAGCGGAAAGCCGTCCACCGTCCAATGTTGATGTGGGAATCGTCACGTTCATCATGGAGAGCGACCGGAAGGTTCATGTGGGCCTCGTTGTCTTGGAAGATGTTTGTAGCTCGACACCAAGTCCTATCCGAGCTCCATCTTTGCGGATTGCCTTCGAAGGTGCCTAAGATGTCATCGAGTTTTCGAAAGTACTCTGGCGGGTGAGGAAGTATGAGCACCACATGCCGGTATTGTCCTTCAAGAGTCTCCAGAGCCGTCTTGATGGAGGATATGGTGATGACGATTTTGTACTCTCTATATGTCGCCCATTGATTTGATGCTGTGGGCTCTGTGGAGCATGAGAAGAACAACATGAGCAGATTTTTCTGACGATCAAGCTCAAGCCTGATCTCATGTCCTGAAGAAATCAGCTTCATCACATGCATCCTTGTTGGCTGTACCATGCATCCGAAACCCAATGACCCTAACGAAAGTGTGATCTTGCTTGAACGGTTGGGCATTTGAGAGGCCCCATTGCCCGAGCGGTGATATTTCGTGCTGTACACGACTTCGTAAGGTTGCAACCTCAGATCTCTGGGATGGCTCTGAATGTCTGGATGTGTGACTGAGAAGCCGTTGGTCCAAAACCTGCTCCGCGGTGGAGGCTCGAACTTGACTTCGGCTGACATGGTTCCATATTTGGACGACAAATCAATCAAGGCAACAGTGCCCTCTGACGAGAACCATTGCCATATATGCCGCGCAGAAACGTCCAGTGGTAATCCATCAATTTTGAGGATCAAGCTGGGTTTTGTACGCCATTCGTTTCGTGAAGCCGAGGATATTGCTGCTGCTGCCGGAGGACGACTGAGCTGACGAGAGCCTGATGGGACCATTGTGCTGACTGATGTCCCTACTGGGCTAGGCAGGTTGAGTTGTGACTGGCAACGTTCAGATGGTTGAATTGTTGTATGGGAAAAGCGAGAGGAGAGTATCGGAGAAAAAGATGGATTGATGAAAAAAAGAAGCAACACAGGGAGAGAGGGAACGGCTGAGTGGACGGCGTCGTACTTACAGTAGGCGAAGAAGAAAAGAAAAGAAGAAGAGAAGAAACGAAGAAACGGAAGGGACTTATGATAAGTCAAGAGGCAGAGGTAGCTCACTTCTGGTTCATTTAAACGGTGTTATCTAGGTACCTACCTAGTAGGTACCTAGGTACTTGTGTAGACGGCTGCGGACAGCTGCGGACAGCTGCAGAATTATCATGACCTGACGAATCCATGGTCGAAATTGCTCTTCTTGGCACCTCTTTATCATGCCAGGTTCAAACGTGATTGACGGTGTTGCTAGACACATGGGACGAATGCCGTTTAGATGCAGGCCTCCTCCAAAATTCACAAGTCACATTCGACAGTTGTCTGTTACATGACCCTGTCTATTTGTATCACCTTGTCATCTTGTGGAATCGGTGATAGAGGTCGGAGGAAATGGTGATGTGCACTTCTGAGGGAAGAAACGTGGGATGGGCTTGCCATACTTTGAAGTCTGGACATCTGGAGCCTTCTCAGCTGCTGCACCAACACTTTGACATTATATCTGGTCTGGTCTGGTCTGGTTTGATACAGCCACACACGCGTGACGGACGAAATGGTCAGTTGAAAAATGGCTGCTAGGTAAGACGTAGATATAGATACCTAGATAGGAAGTAGATAGGAGTTTGTGATGCAAGCTGGCTGGTTACATGCATACCCACCTACATAAGTAAGTATGTGACTACTTTTATGTATGCATCCGCAGCGAAGTTTGCGTGCGTACCACGCCGCGTGCTACAACAGTCATCGTCATTTTAAGAACAAGACCAACGGACCAACGTTGAGACACGTGCAGGGCGGTGACGGAGGCGACGAGAATGCATGCACGGCAGTACTGCGCACGGAGTATTATCTATGCAAGGAGCAGCATCGAATATGAGCTGGGATAGGCTAGGATCCGATAGGATAGGATAGGATAGGATTGGACTGGATTGGATTGGATTCAAGCTTGAAAATGCGAGGCAATGACGTTTTGCCGTCGGGGCGCACAAGGCTGGCTGCAGCAGTGACCAACAACAAAGCGCGTTCCAGCGAAGTGCTCTTGGCTTCTCGTGTCACCCTTGGCTCTCCCCTCTCTCCCCTCTCTCCCCTCTCTCTCCGCGCTCCCCATGTGCCAGTCCCCGCCCCCCACGCGCCACGAGAGCGAGGACCAAAAAAAAAAAAAAAAAAAAAAAAAAAAAAAGGCTCAAAGACACCAAGGCGCCCGCCCGCCCTCGTGCCTCGTCTGTGGTCGGTCATTGACTCCTACAACCCGCCATCTCAGCAATCTGCAGCATTCCTTCCGGCCTACCTATAGCTCATCTTTGCGACCGCCCCTCTGGTCAGAGGGCGGAGTGCTTTCTGCATTGTTTCGTATCGCATTTTGCTTGTTTGCGTTGCTTTCCTACCTCCTGCTGCCAGGTGCTCTCTTTTTCTTGCTTGTGAGCGAGTGCATCAAATAGCTCCGAAGTCTCCCCTTTTTATTCCGACCCCCCTTCCCCCCGGCTTGCGGTCCCGACGACATCCCAATATCATCAACCCATCAGCCCATATAGAAAGATAGCACGACACACACACCCGCTGTACTAGTAAGACTTTCCTCGACTCTACAAGAAGCATGCAATTTCTCACGCCATCCCTCTCATAGCTTTCTCTCTGCCTGTCGCCCATCATGGTCTATCTCCGACAAAATCAGCTTCCGGCGCTGAAGGAGTACAAGTACTCCGCCGTCGACCGGTCTCTTACGTCCAAATACATCCTTAAGCCGTTTTACAACAACTTCGTTATTAAACTGTTTCCAATGAGTATGGCGCCCAATTTGATTACATTGACGGGTTTTCTGTTCATTGTCATCAACGTCTTGACTTTGCTGTGGTACAACCCGACTCTCGATCAGGACTGCCCTGCGTGGGTCTACTACAGCTGGGCCGTCGGCCTCTTCCTCTACCAGACTTTCGATGCTGTTGATGGTGCTCAAGCGTGAGTACATATCTATCAAGTTTGATTCTGGGCACTGGCTGGGCGCTCAATAGCCGCGTTGAGCTAGTGAAAAACTCAGTTGCCTGGAGCTATGCAACTTGTACTGGATCGCCGCGAGGGACCATTTCATCATGACATCAGAGCTAACCATCAACATGCAGACGTCGCACCAAACAGTCTGGTCCTCTAGGTGAACTTTTCGACCATGGCGTGGATGCGCTAAATACCAGTCTGGAATGCCTCGTCTTTGCTGGTTCTCAAAATATGGGACAGGGATGGAAGACGGTTGCGACTTTATTCGCGGGTATGTTGTCCAGGCTTAATTGACTTTTTTTTTGTCCGCCCCCTCCCCCCCGCCCCCATTTTTTCCCCTCTCTCTCTCTTAAATTTTCCCACACGACCCAAGCAATGACCACCTCACTGACACAAAAGTTGTTGCGGCCCTGCAGCCCTACTTACATTTTATGTCCAGACCTGGGATGAATACCATACAAAAACCTTGACTCTCGGCGTTGTCAACGGTCCCGTTGAGGGAGTTTTGATCTTGGTTTTTGTCTACGCCCTGACTGGCTACTTTGGCGGAGCCCACATTTGGCAGCAGAGCATGTTCCAGACCATGGGATTGCCCCAAAACATCGGCATCTTTGGCATACCGAAGGTGTTATACAACCTTTCCTTCAGTGAGTGGTATTTGGTCCAAGGCGTCGTCGTCCTTGTTCTCAACACCGTTGAGTCCTCATTCAATGTCATTCGAGCTCGCCGGGAACGAGGAGATCGTTCCCGAGGAGCTCTTATTGGTCTGTTGCCATTCTTTGGCGTGTGGACCTTGATTGTGACGTATCTCTACCTGCAGCCCGTCATTTTGTACCATCACTTGGTACCATTCGTCCTGTTTGCGGGCATTGTCAACGCGTACAGTGTCGGGCAGATGATTACAGCTCATTTGGTCAAGTCGCCCTTCCCATACTGGAACGTGCTGGCTATCCCGCTGGGCCTCGGAGTTGTCGACTCCCTGGCCCCCATTTGCCTCAAACGATTTGGCATTGGGTGGCCCAGTGCGCTTGGCAGTGGTGAATACCAGGTTTCTTATAGTTTTCTCATGCTTGGCCTGGCCATTGGTGTATATGGAAGCTTTGTTGTCGATGTGATTGTTTCGATTTGCGACTTCCTCGACATCTGGTGTCTGACCATCAAGCATCCTCACAGAGAGTCTAGTCCCAAAGCCAATGGTGAAAAGATACACTAGACTGCCAGTATCTATCAGTACCAGCTACTGGGCAGTGGAAAGAACCAGCACAGTAAGGGAAAAAAGCAAATTAAGGCTTGCCTTAATGAATCTTGAAAAAAATATGGTTGCTAAGCGGTTCTGCGGACCATTTCGAAATTGAAGAAGAAGAATGAAATGAATGCGCGAAAGAAAAAAGAGACAGATGGAAAGAAGAAAGAAAGAAAGAGACAATAAAAAAGACAATAAAAACAGAAAAAAAAGAGACAAAGACAGCAACATAGAAAGCATTGCGATCTGCTTCAATGGATGGAAAGACAGAGAGATGAAGTTTATGAGCATGGGTTTACGAATGTTTATTGAAAGGCATGCGTTTCTGCGTTTTGAGAGAACAAATGGGCCCACTGGTTTGTTGTCAAGAGGCGCGAAGAAATTGCAAAGCACATCCTCGGGTCCAAACGAGGCATGGGGAAGGACGTGGGTTTGATTTACCGAGCGAGACTTTTTTTTTTTCCTCTTTTTTTTTCCAACTCCGTCCGTTTAGAGGCGTTTTTACCGGTATGGATATTATTTTCATAGTCGCATTAGCTTATGCTGCTTGTTGTCCTGCCAAGGGGCGTGGGACGCGGATACAGTCTTGAATCATGATAACGAATTTGCTTCACGTCTGCGTGTTCTGTGATCAAGGTTGGAGGATAAGCAATCGACGTCTGGACATGATTTAGGGTGTGGTCCACGAGAGACGGCAAAGTTGTCGGTCGACAACGGCAGGTACAAAATATCCATACAATTACTGTGCTATAGGGCAGCTACTTTATCCCATCTGTCTTACCATTCACATATCATGCAAAAGGTACAGTCACAGAAACTAATAGTAAAGCTTATAGTAAAATCATGTTTTTTTTTTCATAAATTCTTCCCTTCAATGGGCATTTACACAAGATTTGAAAAAGCCCCTGCTATCATAGTACTTAAAATTTCTATGTAAGTTCCATGCAAAGGGTAAACCTACGCATTTGGACAAAATTCTATATCTTTCTAAGCAAAATAGCTGACGAAGATGGCTTAGCCATTCCCGGCGGGCCGCGGCGCCTGTCAGATACCGACGGGGCCACGGCAACATCTCATCCCTGTCGGCTGAAGGACAAACCAAAATTCCGGCGCGCAATTTCGGCTCCTCCTGAGCTATTTGTTTTCTGAGCCTCACCCTGGTAAAAGGGAAAAACCGGGAGCATCGCCCCCCCTCCCGGGTTGTCGTCGTCTGGATTGCGCCGGCTATTGTCTTCTTTTTTTTTTTTCTCTTCCTTTTTTAGAAAGGCAAAACGCGCGAGCGTGACTGATTTTGATTTATTTATTCATTTTTATTTTCCCTCGGAAGCACCTGAGCATTTAGCGACATTGCGCTCGTACTTTTTTTTTTTCCATCATTTTTTTTTATATCTTGTTTTATCTTGGCATTTTTTTCAGGCGCACACCACGTGGATAGGGAAAAGAAAAACAAAAAAAAACCCACCACCACATTCTCACCGTAACAATGTTGCGCACCGCATCGAGCCGAGGACTGGCCTCGGGCCTTGCTTCATCCGTCTCCAAGGTTGGACGAGCTACTACGGCTTCGGCTTTGGCTTCGCCAGCTACGTCAGCCCGAGTCGCCGGGACCCCGCAGCTGCAACGCCAACTCCTACAAGCTCGTCTTCGTCCTGGCGTATCCAGCACATGCATCCGCAGCTTGCACAGCACCGCACGAAACATGGCCCAGGCCACGCGAACCGAGAGCGATGCTTTTGGCGAGATCCAAGTCCCGAGCGACAAGTACTGGGGTGCCCAGACCGAGCGGTCGCTCGAGAACTTCCGCATCAACCAGCCCCAGGATCGCATGCCTCCTCCCATTGTCAAGGCCTTTGGTATCCTCAAGGGAGCGGCCGCCACCGTCAACATGCGATATGGCCTGGGTACGTTCTGCCTCTTGCCTTCTGCCTCTTACCCGGTGTGCGGGCTCTGGGGTGGGCTTTTGTAACAATCTCTCAAACTAACGCTCCATCCGCAGATCCCAAGATTGGCGAGGCCATCCAGCAAGCCGCCAAGGAGGTTGCCGATGGCATGCTCATGGACCACTTCCCCCTCGTCGTCTGGCAGACCGGCTCCGGCACCCAGTCCAACATGAACGCGAATGAAGTCATCTCCAACCGAGCCATTGAGATTCTCGGCGGCCAGATGGGAAGCAAGAAGCCCGTCCACCCCAACGACCACGTCAACCGCAGCGCCTCCTCCAACGATACCTTCCCCACCGTCATGCACATTGCCGCCGTCCTCGATCTGGAACAAGAGCTGCTGCCCGCCTTGCACAGCCTCCGTGCCGCTCTCCAGGCAAAAGTCGAGGAGTTTGACGCCAAGAAGATCATCAAGATTGGGCGCACACACCTGCAGGATGCCACGCCCCTGACCCTCGCCCAGGAGTTCTCAGGCTACGTCGCCCAGCTCGACTTCAGCATCAAGCGCATCGAGGGCTCGTTGCCCGATCTGCGCCTCCTGGCCCAGGGCGGTACCGCCGTCGGCACCGGCATCAACACCTTTGAAGGTTTCGCCGAGGCCATCGCCGAGGAAGTATCCCGCATGACCGGCACCCAGTTCAAGACAGCGCCCAACAAGTTCGAGGCCCTTGCCGCCCACGACGCCATCGTCCAGGCCCACGGCAGCCTCAACACCCTCGCCACCTCTCTCACCAAGATCGCCCAGGACATCCGTTACCTCGGCAGCGGCCCCCGTTGCGGTCTCGGCGAGCTCGCCCTGCCCGAGAACGAACCCGGCAGCAGCATCATGCCCGGCAAGGTGAACCCAACCCAATGCGAGGCCCTGACCATGGTGTGCGCCCAAGTCATGGGCAACAACGTCGCCACCACCATTGGCGGCATGAACGGTCAATTCGAGCTCAACGTCTACAAGCCCCTCGTCATCCGCAACCTCTTGCACAGCTCGCGCATCCTCACCGACGGCATGCGCTCCTTTGAAAAGAACCTCGTCGCCGGTCTGCAGGCCAACGAGGAAAAGATTGCCCAAATCATGAAAGAATCGTACGTCCCTTTCAATTGGGAGTATTCATCACTCCCTTTTCCCCCAGCACCAACCCAACGAACAAACAACAAATGAATGAATGAGAAACGAGAATACTAACCATTCTGCCCAGCCTCATGCTCGTCACCTGCCTCAACCCCAAAATCGGCTACGACATGGCCTCCAAGGTCGCCAAGAATGCCCACAAAAAGGGTCTCACCCTTAAAGAAAGCGCCATGGAGCTCCAGGCCCTCACCTCGGATGAATTCGATAGCCTCGTCCGGCCAGAGCTGATGATTGGACCTGCTCCGTATAAGAAGTAAATATATTCATGTATTTTATTTGTCCTTTTTTTTCTTGGTTGTTTTTGGAGCAGATGATCAGACGCAAAAAGAAGAAGAAAACAAAAAAAAAAAGGACAAACCTGGAAAAAAGGAGAAGTAAATACCCTGGGACCATGCATGACTGTGACCCTATGATGAGCATGACATTAGATAATAGAATTAATTGAAAATTTGTACTAATGAATGTTATGTGATGTGCTGAGAAGGGATGTGTACTATCATGGTTGTGTATAGGATAATAAAGATAAAAATTTATAAAAAAGACAAAAAAGAAAAAGAATGAAAGAAAGAATAGAATAAAGAATAGAATAAATAGAAAAAGAAAGAATAAAAAAAGGATAAAAAGGATAAAAAGGATAAAAAAGAATAGAAAAAGTATAAAAGGAGAATAGAATATATAAAGAAGGACTATATTATAAATAAATGAGAGAAAAAAAAATTACTACTTTACTAAACGTCATTCCAATAGTCTAACAAAGGGTAAATATCACGGACTAGCCACAGAATTAGACATGCCATAACGCGATTTGCATTGGTTTCTATGGGCAAGAGGATCGTCGTGAAGCGTGTGAAGTTTTTGACCGCTCACAATTCACGACTGCAGCAATGTTCTGGTCGACTATATGGCTCTTGCACTGTTTGGCCTGTCGCGGGCTCTGATGGACGAGAGGCGAGGAATTTGGGATCAATAGCAATTATCAACGGGGTGTGGTGTGTCAGTGTCGAAGCGGGCACTCTGGACCGAGGCCTGTCTGACTGATCTCGCTGGCTGTGGCTGCATTGACAGCGTCGTATCTGGTGACAGACTGTTGCATGAGAATAGAGGGGGTTTCTGGCGCACTGATGAATGTGACGTGATGACATGCCGTTTTTTGTGCGATAACAGACACGCGCTCACATCGGCGTGGCCAGTCTGGCACAGGGCACATTTGTCATCGACTACCTGTCCATCGCACGTCAAACTTGAGCCAAGGGCTGGTAATCCAGCAATCAGCGTTAGAATCAATCTGCTGTACATTCCACGTCCGGTATCCCCTCTTTGCGCGACTCTTGTAGATTCCTCACAACAATTCCCGCCCGTTCTCGACACGCGTCACACGAACCAATGGCTAGCAACATCATCTCTCCCTTCAAGATTGACGTGCCCGACGCCGCCATCAGCAGACTCAAGCAGAAACTCGCCCTCTCCGACCTCCCCGACGAGGTCGAATTCTCCAATGACTGGGCGTACGGCACACCGCGTGACGACATTCAGCGTCTCGCAACGTACTGGCGCGATGGCTTCGATTGGCGCGCACAGGAAGCGAAGCTCAATGCCGACTTGCCGCAGTTCAAGACGGCCGTCGACGTGGACGGTTTCGGCCGACTCAACATCCATTTTGTGCACAAGGAGAGCCCTCGATCAGGGAGTCTTCCTCTACTGTTCTGCCATGGATGTAAGTCTCGATCAAGACCTCCGAGGACACAGGGTCGACAAGTCGAGAAGTCAAGAACCCAGGACCTGGAAAGAAGTCTGGATCTAGAAGTCTAGTACCTAGAAACTAAAAGTCGAGGACAAATGAAGTGTCTACCTTCCCATATAAGCGCACATGGAGTCATCACTAACGCTGCATCTCCCAGGGCCAGGACATTTCATGGAGGTCGCCAAAATCCTGCCTCTTCTGACGGAATCCGAGCAAGGACCGTCGTTTCATGTTGTTGCTCCCTCTCTCCCCAACTATGGCTTCTCAGACGGCGTGACCAAGAGGGGATTCGGCATCCCCCAGTACGCAGAGACTTGTCATAAGCTGATGCTGAATCTGGGCTACGACAAATATGGTATGACTGCTATGGGCCCAGGGACAACGAGCATCGTCCTCTGTTTCAACCCACCAAAAAAAAGAAGAAAAAAGAAGAAAAAAGAAGAAGAAAAGAAGAAGAAAGAAGAAGAAAAAACCCTTCTCTCTTGTGACTAACTAACAAACCCTTTCTTCAAAAAACCACCAGTCACCCAAGGTGGCGACTGGGGATTTTTTATAACCCGCATGATTAGCATCCTCTACCCAGCACACTGCCTCGCATGCCATACCAACATGATTGCGGTCCGAGATCCTCCTAGTCTTACCAAAACCCCTCTCGCCTACATCCAGGACAAGCTCACAGCCGCTGGCAGCCAGTCGAAGCACTTCCGCGAGCGCACCGAATGGTTCAGGAAAGAGGGCCAGGCATACAGCCTCGAGCATAGCACCCGCCCGTCCACCATTGGCATCGCTCTCACCGACCCCGTCTCCCTCCTGGCGTGGATCTACGAGAAGCTGCACGACTGGACCGACAGCTATCCCTGGACCGACGACGAGATCTTGACCTGGATCTCCATTTACCAGTTCTCCACGGCCGGCGCTGCCGCCAGCGTGCGCATCTACTATGAACGAGTGCACTCTGACCCGGACGTGTCGACCAAGGTACGTGGCGCGTACGTGCCCAATGTGCCCCTCGGGTTATCCTACTTTCCCAAGGATCTGACGCTTCCCCCCCTCTCCTGGGGCAGGACCTTGGGTCCCGTGGTGTATGAAAAGGTTCACGCATCGGGGGGACATTTTGCGGCGCACGAGGTGCCCGAGCTCTTGGTGAATGATGTCAAGGCCATGTTTGAAGGTGGTGCGAAGCACATTGCGCTGCAGTTTGCTGCAAAGACGTCTAGACTGTAAGAAAAGAGGATGAAGCACGATGCGTATCAGTAAGGACGGAAATGTCTCCCAAAAAGGAACTGAATGCATACATATAAAGGCAGTCCATTGCACTCGAAATAACCTTTCCCATCCCCATCCCCGTCTTTGATCAACAGACCCAACGCCTCTTATATTTCCTGGCCCAGAGCCCTCCCCTCACAGCCGCGCAGCTGTCGTTTTGGAAACAGTACTGAGACGGAAAAGGAGAAAAGAGACCTATATATGTGTATACATGCACATTCTAAGACACACAAAGCCAGTCATCTATCTCAAACACCAACTCGCTCCTCAAAACCACCCCATCCATATCGTCCCCATTGGCTCCCCGATCTCCGCACGCACAACTTAGTCACTCTCCTCTCACATCGCACCCCAAAAATAGCTCACTGTTATGCACAGCGCGAAACAAGATGCAACTATATGAGCTGCTCGGGGGGGGTTGAGAACCCCTATATGCCGGGTGCTATGAAAATCCTGCTGCGACGATGGGCGGGTTGGTTGTGAGAAGGAGGGTTGCAGGGTTGTTGAAGGAGTGGAGGGGTATGTGTTGAAAAGGGGTAGATGAAAAGAAGTCGTAAGGGGGTTAAAATATAAAGAAAAGAAAAGATAAGAAATATTTAACAATTATTAAAAAGAAATTTTAAAAAAAAAAAATAAAAAAAGAAAATAAAAAAAGAAAGAAAAGAAAAGAAGGAAAAAAGAATAGAAAAAAAGAAAAAAGAAAGAAAGAAAAAGAAAGAAAAAAGAAAAAGAATATATAAAAAAAAGAAGAAGAATAACTAAATAAAGAGATAATAAGGAGAGAGTGGAATAGGAGATACATTCCCTTCTTGACTCCGAGTCCCTCCTTCTTCCGTGACCAGCGAGTCGTAAGTACACAATGTTCCATATCCATACAGCAAGGAGGCATCAATATTCGCCATGTCAAGGCAGACGACCCATCTCGAGATGGCGACAATACCAGTAGGTAGTAGGTACATACATCAATCAGTACTACTAGCTGCGGGGACCTGAATTCTGGTGGTTAAAAACAGCCCGTTCTAGATTCTGATAGTGCTACCAGACGTCTTACAAGGCTGTTACAGGGTATGTGTGGCATGTATGGTGTTCAAAACTTTATCCAATCTTCTCGCGGAGCTATGATATGACCAGAGTTGGGCGTGGCGCATGTAGGGTGTGATGTTGTCGCACGGATGATGGCTTACAAAGTGGCCTAACGCACTAATGAATGTGATGTGATCACATCCGCTTTTTTGTGCGAGAGATGTACTTCAATGAGTACAGGCAATTCCGAACATGTCGCCATTTCAATTTTTGGTGTAAAAAGTTTGGGAATTTCCTACCAGACGACTTCACCCAGCCCCTCTCAGCCACATGGCTACTCCCCCGCACCGCCACTCCATAGCTCTCAGCCCGTTGGACCCGAAAAATCCAACCCGACCCATCGATGATGTCCTCCATTCTCTTCCCTGACAGCGTCATACCCTTCCCATCCTAATTCGATCCACATAACGGGCGGCAAAACGCCCTTTGTCTTTCCGGCTTCGTTACCACTTCATTCCCGATCCCCCCCCGAAGAACCCGAAAAAACGAACCAAATAAAATAAAAACGACAATAAGAGCGGCGGAAGAAAAAAAAAAACGTTTCAGCACGAGAGAAGAACTGAACTCGCGGCGACGAATAATACGGGCAATACTTTCAAAAAAGAGATAGGCCATCAACCCCAAAAAGGGTGGGGAAAAATCGAGGAAATCATCTGTCACGTCCGAAAATCGTCATGGCCAAACAACCTACGAACTGGAAGCTCTGGACCAAAGTCCTAGTAGGGTATGTGCTCGTTGCTTAGTGACAAATTTTAAAAATCCTAGCCGACTCTCCCAGGAGTAGCAGCACATTGCGCGCAAAACGGAGCTGTCTCTCTTTAACGCAATAAATAAATAAATAAATAAATAAATAAAAAACCACCAAAGCAAACTGACAGTGTGTAAACTAACAAAACGATGAACCAAATTATAGAGGCATAGCAATCAGCGTTGGCGGGCCCTACCTCACCTTAAAACTGACGCCCTCGGAAGAAGAGATACGATCGCGATATAACCCCGACTTGCTCAAGAAGAGCATCGAGGGACGAGAGGAGCGGCAACAGGAATTTGATGACTTTGTCACGAGGTTGAAGGAGTATTCCAAGTCAGATAAGCCAAGTATGTTTTTTTTATGCAAAGGGCTAATTACACCCTTTTCCCATCTTTACTTATTTCCTCATGATTTGTCTCAGAGGGGCACCAAAACTGACCAACATTTTTTCGTCGTCAATAGTTTGGGTCGTGGTCAAGGAAGAAGAGGAGAGGCGGAAAAAGGCCGTGATGAGTGCGGCAAAGTTGCAGAAGATGGAGGCGGATACGCAACGGGAACAGATGCGGCGGGAGGCTGGGTTGGAATCAAAGTGAGTTGACCGGAAGGCCGATGAATACGAGCGGATGCGGCGGAATCGTCACTCTCGTTTATTCCTGAGAACTTCTGATCATGCGATGAGATGTTGGCCCTGGTTGTTGGTCCAATGGACCCGGAGCCCTCACTTGGGCCGGATGGGGGGCTTTTGTATGATGATGTATCAAAAAAAAATAAAAATGGCAAGATAAAGAGAAGGGAAACTCTGGTTAGAGATTGTTCAATCTGGAAGGGGGGCGTGTGGGTTATATGATTCGTTGAAGGGCTGTTTCCCTTTTGGGCTGGTTCCTTTGCAAGGGGCTCTCTGTATAGTCGATAATGTTGGTACCATGACCTTTTTTCACAGTTTTATGTAACACAATGATTACCGAATAAGAGGCACAGGAGTGATCATGGGGTCGGTCCATCATGGACCGGGATTTGCTGGAGTTAAGGCAAATCATGTGGTTAATGCATCGCCTTGTCCAGACAGGACGGGACGGAACACGGACGTTGACGCTGTCGAGGAGGACTAAAACCTGGGGTAACGTGCGGAGAGGCGGGTAAGCATGGATCTCAGCAGGCAAGCTGATCATACGCACACACCGAAAAAGAAAAGAAGCAAAAGAAGAAAGCCTTGATTTGCTGCGCGGATGAAACGGAAAGAGGGGGGGCGTGGCAAATGCGATAGCAAAAGGGCCAGGCCGGATGGTCGTCAACATCTACGGCCCGAGAGATGCCGTGTTGGCCAGGTGTGACTGGGGTAATAGGTGTAATGGATTTATTTTTGGCAAAAGGAGAGCAAAAAGAAAGAAAACACGATACGCGTATCAGTCCATCTATTCAAACTCGTAACAATCACGTAGTTGAGATAATGGGTCGGTAGTTTTTATGTATGATAAGGGCAAACTGGGCCGATGAGCAGGCCAATGGGGACTTTTGCAAGCCACGAGGTAAGGGGAGCGACAAGGAAGTCGAGAGGAAACTCAAAAGCAGTATCATGTTGCATCGGGAAACTAGAGAATGAGATGAAGATAAGAAAGGAAGCATAAGGACAAAAAGCAAAGCATAAAAAGCAGAGAAAAAAGAAGAAAAAAAAAAGAAAAAGAGCAAAGAAAGAAAGGGGCAAAAAAAAAAAAGAGGAGAATAAGGTCTGTTTCTTCCAAGCGAAGGGTTACACTGCAGGAGACTGGCTACAAGTATTGGTGAGTTGTGACAAGATGTATCGTGACTGGAATGACCAGACCGGCACCAGCAACCAGACCAGACTAGCACCGCCTGCAGGTGTGCGGCCCGAGGTTACATGGCGGCTTGTTGGTCTTCTGCGGTGCATGCATGTGCGTGTGCGAGCGAAGGTCGGAAATTCAATTGACTTGGGTAAGATCAGATCAGACAGACAAGGCAGGCAGGGCAGGCCACGCTTGCTCGGGATATTTTTCGCATTTGGTTCCATGTCCGACGCTGCGTGTGCGTGTGCGTGTGCGTGTGCGTGTGCATCTGCATTGGCCATTTTCTCCCAAATGGACAATGAGGCGACTACATAGGACGGAAGAGGTAAGGTTTTTTTTTTTTTTTTTTTTTTTTTTTTGAAAAAAAAAAACCCTACTTTACCTAATCAAATGCTTCTCCAGTTGTTCGATTTTTATACACCGCTCATGTTGTCCATGTACGAAAAACACCCGCAGCCTTGGCAGCAGATTCAAAGTCCTTAGCATACAGTAGATTGGAGGCTACAGATAACATGAGGGTTGTTCAACTAGCTCACCTGAGAGTTGGTCACGTGCGCGCGCAGTTAGAGTGGAGCAACTCTCAGGACGGACTTGTTGCGATGCATCGGTCAGCGGCCTCGTTTCGGGACCGATATCGGCTTCTTGCCGCCATTGCCAAGGTCGGTCTCCCAGGGGGGGGTTGGAGAGTTGAGAACGGATGGAGCTTGTCCATCGGAACAGCACAGCAGACTCATTTGTACATGCATCATCCGAGGACGAACCCGACGATAAAAAAGTGTAACTTTGCCTGGTGTTTGGTGCTTGGTGTTTAGCCGAAAGAAAAAAAAAAAAAAAAAAAAAACCGCGCCCCCCGCCCCTGTTCCCTGCGCTAGAAGCACCAGAAATTCATGCTTCGGATTACGCCGAGTGCCTACCAGTATTGGCGACAAGGGCAATTGGACAGATGACACAGATGATGGGAAGAGTCTGACTCTGGACGGGCACTGCGCATCCGACCGCCAAGCAGGTTCGTTTTGCCACAATCAGCGGCCACGGCCATGCCTGGGAAAAAAAAAAAAACGGTCAGCATCGATCATGATGCTGCAGCCCGACGACGTCTCTCCGTTTGATGTCATACCATCGGCATATCGGCGAATTGTATGGCTCGGGGCAGAGAGCGGTCAACAGAAGACGAGGGCGCCATACTGGAAAAGGCCATGCGCCGATAGAGCCATCGCGGCAAAGGCGACGCGGTGGATGAAAATATGTTGGCATGTGTACATCATGTACATGATGCACACTGCTCTCGAGGCCAAGGGCTTTGAGCCTGATGCCGCATTGCCGCTTATTACCCCGCTAGTGTGTTGATGGGGACCCGGAATGGTTTGTACGGTGATATCGATGTGATTTGGACACGATTTTTGAACACGATTAGACGCCGGGTGATTCGGTGGACGTGATTGGACGTGATTGGACGTGATTGGACGTGATTGGACGTGATTGGACGTGATTGGACCTTTGCACTGTACAATTTCCAGTGTCGAGTTGTCCAGTGTCGGAGCCCCAACCGTGGGACCGGGTGGCACCGGGTGGCAGAACAAAAGTTCGACTTGGCCGCAGCTTCAGGGCCTGAGAGTGGCGCTGGGCTCCTGCGCCTCGCGCCTTAATACGCGCACGGAGGCTCTCAAGCGGGAGAGGCGGTCGGCCGGTAGGTGTCGTTCCGGTGTTTTGGTGGTCTGGATGTTGCTCGTTGCTCGTTGCTCGTTGCTCCTCGGTCAAACGTGGGGGGGCTCGGGACGGTACATGAACCAGCACTGAGACTTGTTCTTGTTGTCAATACCATGTGTCACGCGACCTTTTGGCTACCAACCTATCACCAGTCGCGCTATTCTGCTTTCTTGCCTTGCCTTGCCTTTTCTTTTCTTCTTTTCTTGCGTTTTTGCTTGCTTTTGGCTTTGACGCCCCTCCCAACAAAGGCGAAAAATGATTGGCTAGCGACATAGAGGACGCGCAGCATAATGGCGCTGCCATTTCATTTCCAACATCCATGCGATAACAACACAATGGAAGAGGGAACCAACTCGTTCCAGAACATGGCATAAGGCCAGTGCTCTAATTACATGCTGAACAAGCCCACCTGGCCGGTCCAATTGCGAAGAGCTTCATTGGCGAATATTGAATGTTGAATAGACCCGGTTTCTTTCCCCTCGAGACTAGGTTGACAAAAGATCTTGTCGACCTGCATAGATTTCCGAGCCGCTGAACCAAAGTCCACGACCACCCTTTCCTTCCTTTGCTCCTTCATCTCAAGCCAACAGCCCGGATCAGAAAAGAAGATTCAGAAATTAGAACTCCAGGTACCAGACTGAACGCCACTAGCGGCGCCAGCAGGAACGCAAAACGCTATCGCTGGTCCTTCAGAAATGCCCAAGCTTGAGGTGACCCCTGTCGTGCGGTACGGCGTCTTGGTTGCCCGGATGAGGCTGCGATTGCGTGCTCAGTGCTGTCGCGACTCGACTCGAGTCGTTCCATGTTTCAACATGAAAAAAGGTTGCCGTCAATTGATGCTCTCTGGTGGGCAGCCGTGGTGCTGGCTGGCGGTGTTGCCTCGCCATTGGCCGACAACATTTGAAGCAAGATTGTGGCAGGGGCGCTGGATCAGGCAGGTCGCCCCCGTGCTTTGGCGTCATGTTGCGTCTGGTCTGCTGTTGTTGCATCCCTCTCCCTCCATCCACGCCATCTACACCGTCGACAATTCATCAGCGGCAACAGAAAGCGGCTCCCCGCTTGCACGCACTCACGCACGCACTCACGCACACGCGTGCGCAGAGACGTCTGGTGGTCCGCATCAGCAGATGCCAACCCTGCCCAGCCCCACAGCCACCAGACCCTGTTACTTGTTATCGAAGAACCCCCCACCCCCGTCTGCCCCACCACCGTTTGATTCGTTATCAAAACGTCCATGTCTTGTCTGGTCTGGTCTGACCACTTGACAGAAATTGACAAGAGGGCACAACAAACCTCCGTCTTCACACTACCTACCACATGCACATACAATGTAATCCGGCCGCACCCTAGCCCGCCCTCTTCCAACCAATGCGGCAATGCCCAGCACGACACGACGCCTCGCATGACGGCTCGCGCGGGGCCTAGCGATGCCAGCATAATGGTGGGACGCCGCAAAAGCCGTCAGCCGCCAGCCGCCAGCCGCCGCCACCAGCCACCAGCCATCAGACCTAAAGACAAGACCTGAAGACCTGCCAATGGCACAAGCACGAATCAAGATGGATGCATCGTCGCAATGTTACCCGGCATGCATCCTTTTCTGGAGAAGGGGTCCCGAGCAGGGGTTTGAAGATGGCGTCTGTGGACGGCCGGGCTGCTCCTTCCTCTCGTCTCCTCGCAGCCGGGCGGCTGTAGTGAGGATGGGGATGTGGATGTGGATGTGGATGTGCGTACTAGGTACTACGTATGTAGGTACTGTACCCGATCTATCTGTATGTATTGTGTACATTGTGCATACTCCGGCTCTGGGGATCCCGTTCCTGCTTTAAAATATAAACTTGCTCCTCCTCCTTGTGCTCCTCCTTGTGCTTCTCCCCGTGCTCCTCCTCCCACGGCCCCCCAGGTTCCTTCCCCTACTGCCTGTCCCGGTCTGCGGTCAGCAATAGCCGACTTGATCCCTTCTCGAACCTGTCCCATCCAGCAACACACCCACATCCACTCTCCAACCCGTGGTGTGTGCAGTGAGCACAACGAGACAGCAATCATGGGCCTCAAGGAACGCTTCGGATTCAAGTCCGCCGAAACTACCACGGCTGAGACTACCAGCGCCGACATCCTGCCCAATGCCGACGGTACGGAGCGCGAATTGCGCCGTTTTCGACGCCAACATCAGTGGGATCCCTTCTTGGACATTGCCAAGCTGGAAAACATTGACGACGCTCTCGCTTCCGGAAACGCTGAGAAGGAGGTGGCCATTGACGACTCGCTGATCCAGGAGGACTCTCCCTACCCAGAAGTCCGCAGCTCGGTTAGTAGTCCAGAGCCTTGAGGGGCAGAGGCAGAGGCAGAGGCAGAGGCAGAGGCAGTGAGAGAGAGAGAGAGAGACGGAGTGAGAGAGAGGGGTACAGCAAGATGGGAGAGAGATGGAAGATACACAAGACGAAGACGATTCCTATCATGTGTGCTGACAGTATCTCCTCATCAACAGGTGCCCCCTACCGATATCGATGTCCCCATCAACACCCTGCGAGCCTGGTCCATTGGTGCAATCCTGTGTACCATTGTCGCCGCCTGTAATGTTCTGCTCAGTCTGCGTCGCACTCCCATTTCCATCTCATCCACCGTGGTCCAGCTGATTGCATACCCGTGAGTCGTCCCAGCGGCCTTTTGTTTTCTCTTCTTTTCGTCTTGTTTTACTCGTTTTAAACCCCTCCTCCTAATCACGCATCTGGCAGAATCGGTTGTGGCTGGGCCAAATTCATGCCCAAGCATACATTCAACGTCTTCGGCCACAGCCTCGAGCTCAACCCAGGGCCCTTCAACGTCAAGGAGCATACCATCATCACCATGATGACGGCGGCCGGCAGTTCTTTGAGCTACGCCATTGATATTCTCCTCGCACAGGAAGTTTTCTACAAACAACAATTCAAGTGAGCAGAACAGTACTTCACCATTCCGTGCCATGTCTCACATGCTGACTTGTTTTCTTCTCTTACCAGATGGGGTTTCCAGATTCTCCTCATGGTCTCTACCCAGGCCATGGGTTTTGGTGTCGCCGGTATTGCCCGCCGATTCCTCGTCTGGCCCTCTTCCATGGTTTGGCCCGCGACTCTCATCACCTGCACGGTTATGTACTCGCTTCACGACCATCAGCCTTCAGACCCCTCAGCCACCAACGGATGGAAGATTGGCCGTTATAGCTTCTTCCTCATCGTCGCAGGCATTACCTTTGTCTGGGAGTGGTTCCCCCTCCTTATTGCTCCTTTCTTGAGCTATTTCATGTGGCCGACATGGATCGCCCCCAACAACGTTGTCGTCAACCAGATTTTCGGCGGAAACAGCGGCTTCGGTTTGATGCCCATGTCATTTGATTGGTCTACCGTGACTGCCTTCCTGAACTCGCCCCTTCAGACTCCCGCTTTTGCCATCATGAATGTCTTTGCTGGTGTCTGCGTCATGGCTATCGGCGCCGCCGGTCTCGCCTATGCTGGCCCCGAGTACTACCGATATCTACCCATCAGTGCCAACCAGAACTTTGACAGATATGCACAGCCTTACAATACTTCGGTGAGTCGTTTTCTACAAGAAAGTCCAGTTCATGTCGGACCTGGGCGCGTTTTGCGCAGAAAAAGAAAGAAAGAAACAAAAAAAAATGAAACAAAGAATGAAAGGGAGGAAGGGAGAAAGAAAGAAAGAAAGAAAAGAAAAGCGCCAAAAACTGACCGATTCACCACCTCACAGCGTATCTTGACATCAGAATTCACCGTCAACGAGACGGCTTACCAAGCATACTCGCCTATCCTTCTTGGACCTACCTTTTCTCTTTCCTATGGCATGGGCTTCGCTTGCCTGATGTCTACCGTGATGCACATTATCCTCTTTTACGGACAGGACGTTTTAAACCGTGCCAAGAACTCTCAGTATGACGAAGCCGACGTCCACATGAAACTTATGCGCAAGTACAAGGAAGCCCCTGAGTGGTGGTTTATGGCCATCTTCGCCATCAGCTTTGCCTTTGGCATGATTGCTTGCGTGGCTTGGGACACGCATCTGCCCTGGTGGGCATACATCATCTGCATTCTCATTGGCGCAAGTCTGTTCATCCCCATTGGTATGGTCCAGGCCATCACCAACCAGCAAACCGGCTTGAACATCATTACGGAAATGATCATCGGTTACATGATGCCTGGCCGTCCCGTCGCCATGATGCTGTTCAAGAGCTACGGATACATGCTGTCATTCAACGGTCTGAACTATATCTCTGACATGAAGGTCGGCCACTACATGAAGATTCCTCCCCGTAGCATGTTCGCTGCTCAGGCGTTTGCCGTCATCTGGTTGTCTTTTGTCCAGATCGCCACCTACAACTTCCTTCTTGGCAATATTAAGGAGATTTGTACTCCACACCAAACGCAGGGTCTGACCTGCCCCAACGCCCGAGCCTTTTACAATGCCAGTGTCATCTGGGGCGTCATTGGCCCCAAGAAGGTGTTTGGTGTCGGAGGTCTCTACGCCTGGACGAACTGGTTCTGGTTCATCGGTTTCATCCTGCCCGTGATCCAGTACTTGATTGCCCGGAGATATCCCAAAACCCCTCTCCGATACGTCATCACCCCTGCTCTGTTTGGTGCCGCTGGCATGATTCCCCCGGCTACTCTCTACTTCCTCTTGCAGTGGGTCATTGTCGGCTTGATCTTCAATGTCATCATTCGCAGAATGTACTTTGGTTGGTGGACGCGTTACACCTATGCCTTATCGGGAGCTCTCGACATTGGCACGGCACTCTGCACCGTCGTCATTGGTCTGGCCCTGGGTCTGAGCACGACCGAAATGCCTGACTGGTGGGGGACTCTGGTCTGGCAAAACACCCTCGACTATAATAACGCTGCCGTGACGAGGGAATTTGTTGCCAATGTCACCAAGCCTCTTGGCCCTGATACGTGGTAAGAGTTGGAGGGGATTGGAAGGACGAGACAGTTTTTGTTTATTGGGTTGTTTTTCACGGAAGTGATGTGTACATTTATTTTAATTATTCCACCTTTTTCTTCTTTTTGGCCCTCTTTTCCTCCTTCGTCTTGATACGAAATCACATGTATTGTACATAGCAGCTTGCAATGTGCACATAAGAGGATTATGAACGTTGTCAAGTATTTGTTTTGCCAGACATTTTCGGGCAGGTCATAGGCAAGTTACAATCGACCAAGGCCTTTTCTTTTCTTTATCATGATGTGTGTACCGGGATGTGTTTGTGACTATTTGACTTGTGTGCATGAAAGAAGGGAAGACAGAAATGAAAAGACCTATGGCTGTCTTTGAGGGTGATTTGGTCATGATTTATCTTATTTCTTTTTATTTTCTTTATTTCTCTATATTTCTTCTCTTTTTCTCTTTTGTTTTTTCTTCTCTTTCTCTTTTCATGCAGCGCATTGTCACGAAGCAGTAGAATTAAGAGCAGTCTTGACATTTGTCGCGTACTTGTCTGTGCAACACCTGAGGCAGGCCGATTGGTGCACCGCAGTCAAGTTTTAGAAAACGGCAAGCCTGGCCGACCAGACGGGCGCTGCACCGCCTGTGCCAATCAGAGCATCAGACCGCAACCCCCCATACGGCGAAGCTAGAGTGGGGCACTCAGTCGTCGGTCAATACATGTTCCACACGCGAAAAGTCTTGGCACGCACAAAAAGGACTCTTCAGTTTGCTCCATCACCAGCTCTGTCGTCGGCGACAAATCAGCTCTTTGACGTAACCCCTCATCGTTTCTCGGTACGTAGCCACTTGCTCGCGACACGCTTTCTCTGACAGGTTTCCTTCGGTCGGGACCTGACCATTGTTTGGACCGGAACGCACGACCGAAGCGCGCAATCGAAATCGTGGGGAGGGGAGGGGTTTTGATTATTATTTATTTTGGTATCATCTCTCGACTGACTCCAACGGCGGGCGGATCATAGGTTCCCCCCCTTTTTCACACTCCTCCACACTCTTCTTCAAGATGGCCGACATTCAGGAGCGCCTCAAGAAGCTCGGCGCCAGCGCCCGAACTGGTGAGTGATCTGTCATCATGGCGACTCACATGGCAGGGGAGTTGCTGCTGCAATTACTGACACTTTTTCATTCCAGGGTAAGTTGATTATTCACTCGACCGAAAACGAACTCGCTGCCTTCGGCGTCAATCGCTACGAAACGGACCTTTTCAAACCGGCCAAAGTGAAGAAATAAAGAAAACACAACAAAGACCAGACGGGCTAATCAGTTTCGATTCTTTTCGTATTCGCGGAATTATAGTGGCAAGGGTACCCCCCGCAGACCGGTCAAGCGTGCGCCCGCTCGATCTGGCGCCGATGACAAGAAGCTCCAGCAGACCCTGAAGAAGTTGAACACACAGCCCATCCAGGCCATTGAGGAGGTCAACATGTTCAAGTCTGACGGCAATGTCATCCACTTCTCTGCCCCCAAGGGTATGCATGCTTCTCTGTTTTGACCATCATTTTCTTGATGATGCGTGTATTTGTTTTTGTTCTTTTTTTTTTTTT